>NW_026506193.1:0-15928 GCF_026875155.1 Cherax quadricarinatus
TGGGCCGGGTCAGTATATACTCTGTTTAGTTATTTCTCCTCCTTTTCCCATAACGGTAGTTGGAATTTGTCCTCTTGAAATCATATTGTTTACCTTTGCCCACTGGAAAACTTTGTTCATACTTCTTGGGGGTTAACCGCGCCCTCAGAGATGACGCCCATGCAGACCCTGTATCACCGAAAAGGGATACGGGCGTGATGTTTTCCGTCTAAGTTGAAGGGGAAAAGGGAAATAAGTGGGGCGAGTACTGGCCTTGTGGAAACAGACTCTTCATTTGGGAAAGCCTCCGATTTAACTCTGTTGACCACTACCTTTGTGTTCGATTTGTTAGGAAAGTTAAGTTTCCATCTCCCCCATTTTCCCCAGTTTTTCCTTTAGTATATTTTAGGGGTTTAAACGCCATGATCGCTTTGTCAAATGCTTTTGCAAATTTGTGTATTTACATCTGAATTCTGTTTTTTTTCCAGGATCCAAGGGCCATGTATATGACCCATAGTTTGAGGGGCAGGACGACCTCCCCAAAACCCATGTTCCCCGGGATTGTGCATTTTTTGGGGAAAATCCAGGTATTTAAATCCTGCTTCTTAGCATCTTTAAAAGGGGTTTTTTATGATGGGGGGACGTCAGGCTTGGGTCTATAGTTTTTAGCTAATGCTTTGCTCCCACCTTTATGGATGGGGCTAACCGTTTTTTAAGTGACTGGAATTTCCCCAGTCCAAGCTCCCCCTCCAATGTATTTGGGCCGGAGGGGGTTTTTTGCGTTCTTAATGAAAACAGAGTTCCACGAGCTGGGGGGGGCTGAGTGCAAAGGTTTGTAAAGGGCTTTTTCAAAATCTTCGGAGTTGGGGTAATGTGGGAAAAATGGATTCATTTAGGGAGTTTTGAGGCTCATTCTGAAAAAAATCTTTTGGGTCGCGATCCTCAGCCCAAATTAGGGCTCACTAAACACAGAGTCGTACGGGGTTTTTCAATATTTAAATCTTTTCCCCTTTTTCATCTGTGTAGCCCCCTCGTTGAGTAAGGGCCCGATCAGATGTGTTTTTGCCTTGTTTTTGGCATTGAAAAAAATATTTTGAATTTCTTTCAATTTCACTAAATTTTAAGCTCCTCCTCCTTCCTGGTTCCTGTAGAGTCATTTAGCTTAATTCGGTTCCATTCCTGGTCAGCGCCCCCTTTCGTGGTACAGATATTTACACTCTGAGGAGCTCGGTGTTTTTGTCGTTTTCTGTAGAGGGATCGTCTTTTTTCTCCAGTTTACTCTGCTCTTCTTCTTTTAGGGAAATGCCTAGAACATGCTTGGGCTACGGGAAAGTTACCCTTTTCGGCCTGGTTTGGACCCCTGTCTTTTAAGACATCCCCCAAAGTTTCGTTTAGGACATGGTTTACGGCCCCAAATTGATGTTCTTGTTGTTGAAATTGTATTTTGTAAAGAACCTCACAGGGACTGCTTCTGGTTAGGGGCCCCCATGCTGTACGTCTGGACTTCGATTTAATTGTGATCGGAATTGTTGTTTTTTTATTTCTTATGTCTCTTATCAGGTCCCCTTTTTGTGAAAATAAGGTCAAATTGTTTTTAGTCTTGTTGGTCCCACTTTTTGCTGGGTTAAGGGGTGTTTTTGCAGAGACTTAGTATGATGTTGTTGTGACCTTTCATCTGCGCTACCTCCGGGATTGTTTCACTATAAAAATTATTTGTACATTCTTCCATTTTTTATCCTTTGGTTTAAAACCCAAAACAGTAAATTTTTGGGATGGGGCTGGGGGTTTTCCAAAATTTTAAACAATTTTCGAGCTGTTCCTTGAACTGTTGTGAGGTTGCATCTGGTGGCTGATACAACCACAATGACTAGGGTTTTTGGGTTTTCGTCTTATTTATAGAACTTTAACTACCTCATTTGTGGTGTTCAGCAAATCCGTGCAGATAAGGGACTCTTTGACATACAGGCCAACCCCCCCTTGTTGCCTGTTTTTTCTGTCGCATCTAAAAGGTTGTAACCACTTATTCATATTTCACTGTCAAAGTGATCTTTTGTGTGAGTCTCTGTGAAGGCTGCAAACATTGCATTAGACTCCACTAGAAGTCCACTGATAAAAGGTATTTTGTTGTTGGTGGATGGCTTAAGGCCCTGTATATTAGCAAATATGAACGAGGTTGTATTCTGTGTTTGTTGGGGGGATTTTGTTATTGGCATCAGTAGTTGTTGGGTAGCCACTGGCTGCGCCTCCAGTCCAACAAGGCTCCAAGGTGGTGGACTGTTTTTGTTATTTCCTTCCATTTTTTTTTTCGTTTTCTGCCACTAAAAAATCACCTTGAGTTGGGTTGTCGTAGCTACTATTGTTTGTCTTGTGGGGTCTGTGCCTCCTGGTCCCTTTTAGATGGTAAATATGATCAACGTGCAATTTTGCACGCGTTTTGTGAGGGTGTGTTGCATGAGTGTATTATATGCAGTGTGTGCTCTTGCAAGTGTTGGCGCTAACATCAAATGAAAAAAGAATTTAGTCATTTTTATACAAATCAGTATATGCAAATTAACAGCAGTTTAAGCATCACTGCTGGAGGTCTTGTACGGCCTGTGTCACCTGAAAACTGCCTCTGTGACCTAAACACTGCCTCTGTACCGGAACGTTGCGTCTCTGACCTGAACACTGTCACCAAACTTCAGCATACTCGGGGCCAAGCTTGTATGGTGCTTTTTGGCCAACCAGACTGTTGCTGCTTGAGGAAATATACTGGACAGATGCTTTAATTAATTAACACTAATCTCAACCAGTGCCTCGAGAGGATCAATGCGATTCAGAATAAAATTGAAAGGTATGTAAATTGAACAGGGGGTGACCCTCCCTACACAGGCAGAGACATTGTGTCACCACACTTTCCAAAGGTTCCTGACTTTCTCAACAACGACAATAAAGTCTGATAAAATTGAAAACGTGGAGCCAAAGCTGAGAGCGTCAGACAGTGTACAAGAGAGACAGCAAAAAGTTAATCTGCGAAACAGAAAGTAGTCGAGTACTTTCACTAGTGACAACAAAGGAATGAACGAGGTACAGAGGGCCCAGCATGACTCGATTCGATGTTCAGTGAACTGTTACAAATAATATTGAATGCAGCCATAAATTTTACTGGTATAGACGCTGAATTCTACTAACATTTCTAATATAAACATTAACCCCAGTTGGCTTAAGGGGCCTCCAGTCGTCTTTCTGGGTAAAGTATTTGAAAAAAGAATTAAGTGAAACTGAAAAAAGAATTAAGTGAAACCATTGATAACACGCTCATGAAACTCCGTACCTATAGGTGAAAAATATTACAGTTTTAATATGAAAACCCCAGGAGAGCGATTAGTACAATGATAGAGACCTTAATAAGTGTTAAGGGACCTCGACTCTTCACACCTTCCCTTCCTGCATAAGGAGGATTAACCAACAAATCCGTAGTTGTCAAATCCTTCAAAACTGTTCCCCTAATAAAGCCGAGTTGTGATGCATATGGGCGGCGGCCCCATATTCATGGGGGGAGTTGAAAAGGGGGGATTGGGGTAAAAAAAATTACTCACGTAGGCTGTTAAAAAGTAAAATTAAAAAGTTTTGTGGGAGAGCCCTGACAGCCAGGGCCCTATCTCATCGCCCCCTCTCGTAAAAAGGGACTCCCCCGGCCCCAGTTACCCTTTGTGGGGGGGCCTTTGATATGTGGGTCGCCAATATAAATTTTCAGTAGGGGATAAGGCAGAGGGGGTTGGTCGTTGAGTCCGGTACATGGTTAGGGTAACGGGTTTACTACTACTAAAGGCTCGGCGTACAACATGTAAGGAGGGTTTTCAAAAAAAATTTGACCTTTTACTTTGCGGGAAAATCATAAAAAATGGGAAACGTTATCCCATTGGAAAAATAGGGAAAAATACAGCCCACTCTAGTGAGGCAATTCCCAAAAACGAAACGCTTTTTGCGGGACGGCATTTTGCCCCATCAACAAGAGATGGCTTTTCTGGGTTGCAAGTAATTTTTTTTCCGAAAAGGGGGCCCCCTGGGAGAAAAATACTACTCGAACTAGCAGGCATTGCGGGGGTGGGGTTGTGAAACTAAGGCAATTTTTGGAGCGCCCTCGGACACTTAAAGGCAGGGGACTATCCTGAAAATTTTCTAAAGGGTTATAGGTGGAAAAACTGATGGGAGGGGACAGAATTACCG
Organism: Cherax quadricarinatus; assembly: GCF_026875155.1. Classification (NCBI taxonomy): domain Eukaryota; kingdom Metazoa; phylum Arthropoda; class Malacostraca; order Decapoda; family Parastacidae; genus Cherax; species Cherax quadricarinatus. The sequence continues at coordinate 4,189 of NW_026506193.1, forward strand.
TCCCCTAAACCGTTTGGGGTACGCTACGGGAGAATGCATTAGCTTTTTAAGGATTAACCCGGGAAAATATCTCTGCGGCAGTATAAACAGTTTTCTGATCCAAGCTGGTAACCCCAGAATGGAACGTTTCAATTTTCGTCAATTTGTGCATGCCATCGAAAAGGGGTTTCCGGTCCCAAGCGAAAGGCTCGAGGGAAAGGGCAAATCCATGGGTAGGTCACCGGGGGGAAGTAATCTGGTGGGAACAAAAGGAAAGGGAAGAAAGGTTGAAGTCCCCTACCTTGGTTTTAAAAAAAGGGTTAGGGAATTTCCGCCCGGGGGGAAAACCCCGCAGGGGGAAAAACCAGTTTCCCCACTAAGGGAGGACACAGGAGTCGGTTCTACGAAAAGGCCCTTGTTCGAAAACTTCTTACCCTTTAAAAACAAACTAGACCAAAAATATTGACTTGGCCCGGGGCCCATGAAAAAAATTGAACGGGGCGCATTAAAAACGTTGCTTGCACTATGGGGGCCTTGGTTGCATTGGAAGTTATGTGCAAACAAAAAGGTGGATTTTTCACCCGGAAAAGCTTGTTTATTACCCCAATCCCCAAAATCATTTTTCAGAGACATGTGAAGAAAACTTCTTTCGCGGGGGTTGTCTTTCTCGAAAATGCTTAAAGTTCAAAGGGGAATTGTGAAGGGGGATGGTTGACTCATTATCCCCCAAATGTCACCAGGGGAGGGTTTTGGGCTGGGGCGCTCAAAATTCCCCCAAATTTGGGAAAAAACGACCCGGGGTTCCCCTGGTTTTTTGGGAAAATTTTTAAAGGGGAATGACCCCTGGTTCTGGTTTTTTGAAAACCACGAGTTTTGTTTCCTCTCCCGGGTTTTTGCGGTTGGAACGACCAGGGGAAAGCCCTAGGTTTAAAGGGTTTAAATTGAGAGCTTTACCTCAGTTTGTGTCAGGGCCCAATGTATTTTTTTGATAAGTACAGTAGGGAAGATCTGAGTACTCTCATCAGTACGACGTCTCTTAGGGAAAACTATCAGGAAAAATTAAATTTGCAATTATGGCCAGGGAAAAACCACGTTGAAAACAATTCCCCCGGCTATAAATTTATGAATGTACTAGAATTCTACGGGTGATTAAAGCTCTTTTCCCGGGTTCTGGTGTTTGAGATGGGGTTTGACGCCCAAACGTTTGTCTCTGGGCCGCAAAAAGAGGTGGTGCAGACTGAGGATATGTGGGACATTACTTTTGATAAAAGGGGGGGAAAGTCCCCGGGGGGGCAAAAGGGAAACCCGTACATGATTTAAGGTTGAAAGGGTTCCTTCTTTACGTTGGAGGATGAGCCTCATAACCCACACACAGAAGCAGGGGGCCCAAAAATTGTTCTTTGATTGCCCCAAAAAAAGCTGTATTTTAGCAAGTGATTTTTTAAAAGGGTTTTAAAGCCTCTTCAGGGAAAAAAAGATGATTGGACAGTTTGATAAATGTTGAAAAAAAGTTTGTCTAATCTAACAGAAAAGGCATCAACGATTCATTACTCTTGGGTGTAGCATTAAACTATTTCCCCAGAAGGGACATATGGATAAAGCGTTTTTACTGGGAAAAGGGAAAAAAGAAAAATCAGTTCCTCATTTGTGCCCAAATTAGAAAGATTCCTGAAGTTCGGCTATAAAGGGTTCAAAAAAACTTTAAAACAGAGCAGGAGATCGTTTAAAGGCTTCTTTAGCAAGTTGAAAAGGGTTTTCCTTGAAGGGGGGGAAACCTTCCCCCTAGTGCAATTTGCACGAAAACAAATTTGGGCTCCCAAACCATGCTTCAAGGCCTATGTACTTTGGCCTTTTAAATTAAAGGGAAAACTTTTTAAAGGGAAATCCCCGAGTATAACTAAAATTATCTGGGTTTTTTGTCGGGGGTCGGTTGTCGGGTCGGTAAGGAACTTTTGAGGACGATGACAGGACCAGCGTACCCCCTGGAGGTCTGAGTGTCGAAAATTCACAAAATTTTAAATCACTTAAACGGTAGGTGAGACAAAAAAGGGCAAAGTAGCACGAGAAAAAATAAGGAAAAAAATTAATGAACAAAAAAAAATGTTTTAAAATTCTAAAATTTGAAAAAAAGATTTAAAAATAATTTTGCAGAAAAAATAAAAAAAATGTTTTTAAATACAGTGCAAGAGGAAGGGGAAAACTTTTTTTAAAAGGACTATTGACCAAGAAAAAAAAATTTTCATTGAAAAAATAAAAGTAAAAATATTACTGGGGGGAATGAATTTTTTTTTGAAAAAATGAGCTGTCTTTACTTTTTGCTAATAAAAAAATTTTAAAATTAATTAATTTTTTAAATCAATGTAAAGTATTTTTTTAATTTTTTAAAATTGTTAACGGGGAATTTAAAATTTTTAAGAATGCATAGCAAAATTAAAATTTATAATTCATAAAATATAAATTGGGAAGGAAATAATTCACTGTTAAACAAGTGAAACAAAATAAAGTGTGAAATAATCATGCGTAATAAAGTGTCACGGGGAAAATCGGGTTTAAAAATTGAAAAAATTTTTAAAAAATATGAAGTAAAAAAAAAAATAAATGATGAACATTTTAAAATTTTAATTTGGGAAATTAGAAAAAAAATTTTACTCAAACAGAGTAAGGAAAACACTTTACGTTTTTTAAAAATAATTTTAAAAATTTTATCAAGAGTGAATTTGTTCAAGAAAAATAAAAATATGAAAAAAAAAACAAAGGAACAAAAAAGGTAATATAAACTTACAGTGGCGGGGGCACAAAACAGTATTTTTGTTTTTTCTCACAAAAAAATTCCTCTGTGCTGAAAACAACAAAAATTTCTGGGGACTGATACGACAAAAATTTTCTGGCCCAAAAAAAAGGTTTCCCAGTTTTGCAAAAAAAAATTTGAGGAATTAGACACTGCTGGGGATACGAAAAAAAGGGCCACATAAAATAAATGGATTAAAAATTTTGGGAAAACTGGGGGGGGAATATCACCCGCCCTGAAATACAAAGACAAAAAACTTGGGGGAATACAAAGTGAAAAAAATACAATAAAAAAAAATGAAATTTTACTTTACAGAGTGACTGAGGGGGCACTAACAAAAATACTTTTCTAAGACGATTGCATAAAAAAAAAACCAGAATAAAAAAAATTTTAAGGAAAAGTGAAAACACTGAAATTTTTGTAAAAAATAATGATTCAAAATACGGGGTTTTCAAATGAAAACACAAGGGGGTTTTGGTACACAAGCAATTTACTTAAATGTCTCACACAGCAAATGTCTTTAAATTTCCAAAAAAAAAAAATGTCTCAAGAAAATTAAACACTGAAAAATTTGGGGGGGGTAGACGGGCGGTGAGGGGTGATTGGCGCCTCCTACATTCACCTGTTGTCGGGGGGAAATTTTGTGTTCTCGGGGGAAATCTCAAATTGGGTTTTTCGTTGGCGCCCGCTACAATTTCTTGACCCTTTTTGTGAGCCAAAACAGGTTCTAGGCCCGGGTTTCAAGGGTACAAAAAAACACAGGTTGATGAGGTGTCTTGTTTGGGGGGTGGCTGGGGGTGGTTATATAGTGGTTTGGGGGAGAGTGGTGGTGGTGGGGGTGTGACTTTGTGGCACTTTCCCCTGGGCGGACCCCCCCCCCACTCTAACCCCAAAGGTGGCCCCTTTTTAACCAAATCTATGCCCAAAGGAATGGTTGGAAAAAAACCCCTTAGATTTCCAAAAAGGGAAACACAAAGGGGATATAAACAAAAACTTCAGGGGAAATTGGCCCTTTCCCTTTTTACTGCGTGGCTTATTTCTCTCTCAGTTTTGGGGTTTGAAAACTTTGGGTTTTGGGTGAATGGTTAGCCCCCGAAGGGAAAGGCTGGCTGGAAAAAAGTGTAAAAGATGCAAAAGCACGGAAAGGGGCAGGGTTTGGAGGCGGAGCAGGGGGGTGATTGGCTGACTGGCCCTTTTACTTCCACCGTCTGGCCCTTTTGACTGGTTAATTGCAAAAATCCCGGGAACCCCTCGGGGATTGAAGCAATTAGCACAAGAAAAATAAGCCAGGAAACTTTTAAAACCCCGGGTGCAAAGGTTGCAGGGCTGGAGGTTTGTGGGGGGGGTTGGGCGGTGGTGGAGGTTCACCCTTTGGGGCCTGGCTACTCTCAAAACAGCCTTCTAACTTCTTGAATTACCCCTTTTTAAAAGTAAAACCCCGCTCCCCCACCGGTGCCACCCCCTTTATCATGTGGGAGTTTTGTTTGTGGAAATTTGGTTTAAAAAATACTCCGTTTTTGTTATAAGTTTAATTGAGTATGTGGAGAGAGCCCTGGCAGCCGTGGAATCTACTCCTCCTTCGTAACAATGACTAGGGCCCCCCACCCGTACCCCTTTTTGGGGGGGCCCCTTTTATTCTGTGAGGTTTAGCCAATTTTGAATTCAGTTTTGTGGGCTCAGGCAGAGACGGTTGGTCGTTGGGGTCCCCGGAACTGGGTTTTGGTAACTGGGTTTCTACCTACTGAGACCAACAGCTTGATGGATCAGGAAGCAACCAGGGGTTTTGGTCTGGGAAACCCGGGTTTGCAGAGGCGGGGGATCCGGAAGCGATCCAGGTAAACTCCAAGTAAACACCAAAAAAAGGTTTTTTCGGGCATAAAAAAAATACAAAACTGTAGCACTGTGTGTTTCAAAAACCACCAACGTCCCGACCTCCGTTTGCTTTTAAACCCCGAAGGAAATATTACTTAAATAAGTCAATTATGTGGTCTCTGCACTAAAAAATTGTATTCCCCTAATTTCAAAGTATCTGCTTTAATTTATTTTTTCTAATATGTAATAGAGACAAAAAATATTAAAACTTAGAAAAGGCAACATGCCCCCAGGATTTTCCCGCCTTTACCCCCCTAACGTTCATTCCCTTTCCAGGAAAATTCCCGGGGGGTGTGGCCCCTTTGGGGGGTTTCGCCCGGGAGCCTGAGGGGGCACCTGAAAGTATCAGTGGTGAAACCTTTGCCCCACTTTCACTCCCCGTGGGCTTTTAAGGGAGCCCCCGCGGCGGCATTGGGTTTTTATTTTTGGTTTCAAAACGTTCTTTTTCCTGAAAATTTGGTTGGGGTGGGGGGGGGGGTTTTTGGCCCCCCCGGGGGGGGTCCCCCCTTTTGGTGGGGAGTTGGTCGGTTTTGGAATTTTTTGGTTTGGGCTTGTGGGGGGGTGGGAAAATATATTCAAAATCTTGCCCTTTTTCCTTTTTAAAATTGGAAGGGGATTGCCCCCCAGGGTTGGAAGGTTTTTAAATTTTCGGGGAATGTTCGAAAAAAAGAACTGCTGAGGGGATTTGGGGGTAAAGGGGGGGTGTTGTTGAAAATCCAAAAGTTACCTTTATTTTTTTTCCAGAAAAGAAAGGCCGCAAATTTTCCGTTGCCCGAACGTTTTTAAGTGCTTCCCCTTGCACTCTCATGCGATTTTGGAGTTTTTGTACACTTTCATTAATAGAAAAAAAATTCCGACAAATTGATGAAAATAAACCCTGGGAAAAATGGGGTGAAAAAAATTTTTTTACGTGTACAACACCTAGGGGTTTTAGTATTTTGAAAAGGTTTTCCAACCCGTGACTTTTTTTGAAAAGGGGGCACTTGCTTCTTTAGTCCAACAAAAAAGGGAAGGTGGGGCAAAAAGGGGGGGGGGGGTTGGGGAGGGAAGGGGAAAATTCCCTTTTTAATTTCATTTGGGGGGAAATTTGGACTTTTTATGGCCAAATGTGGGGGGGAAAATTTAATAAAAGGGGGGGGTTTTAATGGGGGGGAAAGGTTTTTTTTTTTTTTTCCTTTTTTTTTTAAATTTCGGGGTGGGTGGTTTTGGGGAACCGGGTTTTGGAAGATGAAGAAAAAACCCCCCCTTGTGAAAATGACGGCGGAGGAGGGTGAAACATACATGGGTGGGGGCTGTTTACTTGTCTTCCCTGTCTCCAGTTTTTTTAAACTGTTTTGGGGAATGGGGGAAAAAAAAAATAAAAAAAAACCACTTTGGGTTGGGGGAAAAACGCCTTTTTTTCTTAAAAATGAACAGATTTTACGCAGTGTCTTTTTTTCCCCCTTTGTTTCAGGGTGGGGGCTGCAATAAGTGCGTGGGGGGGGGTGGGGGGTCTTCCCGTACATTGGTTCCGGGGGCCCCCTAGCCATAGACGTTTTTTTTTTAATTTTTTTTTTTTTTGGGAAATTTTTAACTATTTTTTTTTTTCTGTTTTGAAAAAATAATTTTTGTTAAAAATTTACTTAGATTGGGGGGCTCTCGCCTGCCCCCCAAAGGGTCCCGAGCAAGTCTTTTTCGGCCTTGTAAAATTTCTCTTGGAAAGGCCCAGAGTGCGTGGCGGTGGTAGGGTTTTTTGTTGGGAGGGGGAAAGGGGTGGGGTTGGGGGGTTTGAAAGGGGGATTTTAAACTTTACCAGCAAAACCCCGCCCATTTTTTCCTTTTCCGGGGGGGTTTTAAAATTTGGAAAGGCCAAAAACCCCACCCCTCCCCCCCCTCTTTTTCCCCATCTTTTTCCCCCCTCTCCCCCCTCCCCCTCTCTCTCTCCCCTCTCTCCCCCTCTCCCCTCTCCCCCCTCTCTCTCCCCTTTTTCTCTCTCTGTTTGTGGTGTTACTCAAACTGTACACCTGTGCTTCCCGGGACTTTTTTGCTTTTTCACCTTTTTTGTACAGCTGAAACCCGCTGCTTCACCTGTGCCCATACCTTCACCCGCATTTCGTAGGTGCCGCTCCTATTGAAACCCGGGGTTACTTATGAGGTGCTGTTTTTTGGGATCAATTTTGTTTATCTGGGTTTTTGATGCTGCAAATTTCCCCTCCGTATTTCCCGTTCCTTCCCCTCTTACCAACCCCCCCCTCTGCCTCAAATAATCTCAGCAACACTGCTCTCTACAACCTCTGTCACCCCAGTTAAAAATTTGGGGGTTTTTTAGGGGGGGGGGACTTTTCTATTGTGAAAAAACAGGGATTTTTGTGGGGGGGCCCCGCTACTGTGTTTTTTTTTTTGATGATTTTGTTTTTAAAAAATTTTTGTGATGTTATTTACAAAAAGTCATTTGGTGATGTGTTGAAAACCTGTCATTATGATTTTGTTTACAAATTTTCTTTTGGGGGATGGGGTTTTTAAAATTGTCATTTGTGATGTGTTTTTCAACTTTTCGGGTTGGGGGGGTGTGGGTTTTCAACTTGTCGTTGGTGATGTGTTTACAATTTGTCAATGGTGATTTGTTTACAACTTGTTACTGGTGTGTGCTTAAACCTGTATTGGCCTTATTTTTTGCGCTTGCTTATGAATAAGAATAAAAAATAATAATAATAAAAAACCAGGTTTTTTAAAAATTTTCAGTGACTTAATCTGAATTAATTGTTTTCTTAGAGGCTGAGATTATATACTGATGCAATGAGGTTTGAATCTGCAATTCAATTATGCGTACTTTCCAGCTTTAAGAGCTACTTCGTAATTATTCTCGTAATATATTAAAATGGTAGTCACATGAATGGACGGTAAAATAAACGAAACGAATGGTTGGTCGGTAGGCTGGTTGGTGAATACAACTTTTGGATAGAAGGGGGTAGGTTGGTGGATAAAAACTGTTGGATAGAAGGTAGTAAGTTGGTGGATAGAACTATTGGATAGAAGGCAGGTAGGTAGAATTAGTAAATGGACTGTAGGTAAGTTCGTAGGTAAGGAGTAGGTAGAGCTAGTGACCGGGCGGTAGGTGGGATTTGTGGTCAGTAGGTAATCTTGGCAAGACCCTTGAGACAATCTCACGACAAATGACATTTTTTTTTTTTAATTACCACTCACTACTTTGTGACGTTAATATGGTTTATAAAAGGTTACTCTATGCTGATCTGTTGTTAAACCTCTCCACTAAGTGGCACCAGTCACTGGACGAATCCAAGTCAGCTGTGTGGAAACACTGGACAATGCTGGTGCTTTCGACCGAGTATAGCACCAAGCCCTCTTGGCAGAACTGCAAGCACTGGGAATTACAGGCTCTACACTATGTCTCCTCAGTGATTATCTTCAAAGGGAGATCTCAAGTGTAGTACCAATGGGACAGAGTCACCAAGACATCCTGTTGGGGGAAGTGTTCCACAGGGAAAACGTGCTTGGGCCATTGCTATGGAATGTGTACTTCAGTGACCTTCTTCGTCTTATCCCAGGATCCCTGTTGGGGGAAGTGTTCCACAGGGAAGCGTGTTGGGCCATTGCTATGGGAATGTGTACTTCATTGGGCCTTCTTCGTTCTATCCCAGAATCCATGCATGTGCAGACGGCTGTACAAATTTTCTTATCCAAGAGAAGAAATGCCAGCTTCTCTAAGCTACATCAGTCATCAGCTAAGAGCTATATCAGCCTGGGGAAACCGATGGCAGGTAACTTTGTTCTTGGGGGGCTGATATGGTTTCAGTCCCCATGATGGTAATGCTAGAGCGTAGTAAGATGATTGAGAGAGTGTTGGTACCGGGATGAAGTTGTATCCTTTGGGTGAAACTTGTTTCCCAGACTGGCCATGAAGATCCGTTGTAATTCTTGCAAAAAAAGGGGCCCAAAAGTTTACAGACTTCGACGTATTTTGATCTGCTCGAAGTGGGGGCCCCCAAAGATTCTGTAGGGGCAAATAGTCACCCTTAAGTAGCCCATTTCTTGGGGATTGCTGCCCCATCTATCTGCGATGTTGACAAAGTAAAGAACAGAGCAAGAACCCCTTTTCCTCTTCCCTGGCCCCTCCTGGTAGATCTGTCTTTTAGAGACCCTTCAACCCCCGGAGGGATGTGGGGGCTTACATTAGTAAAAACCCAATATTGTAAAATACCACATTTGCTCCACCCGAGGAAAACGAAAGTGGCTTCTCCAAAATACGGCAGCAAGCGCATTTCATTTGGCTGTAACCTTCTCCGAACATCATTTATCGAGATAATTTTTCCAGGTGATCGAGTTGGAACATGTTGAAACATACTATTTCTACTAACTATCTACTACTACTTTTACTAATAATAATAATAATAATAATAATAATAAAAATAATAATAATAATAATATAATAAAAAACAACAACAATATCTTTATTTCTACAAGCTGACATCAATGACATTTTACAACATAGAAAAGCCGCTTGTTATGCAGAACATGTCGAGCAAATTAAGTCATTTTTTGTCCCAGGATGCGACCTACACCAGTCGATGACACTCAGGTACCCATTATTACTGATGAGTGAACATGGGCAACCGGTGTAAGGAAACACGCCAATGTTTACCCTTCGCCGAGAATCGAACTCGGATCCTCACCTGTATGTTTTATATAAATAAAAAGGCTTTCAAATGAGCTAAAGTAGGTAAAGCTCTTAGCTTGTAAATAAAATAGGAACCCGTACCTAACCTTGTCAAGCCCTGTGTAAAAAAGAAAATAGTAAATTAAAACGGGTTAACGGGCAGTCGATAAGGATAGAGAGAGAAAAGAAAAAGAGAGAGAGAGAGAGAGAGAGAAAAGTACTGGGTGTGAAAGGGGAAAGTATTAGGGTACAAAGAGCACCATGCCCCCACGGCTTATTAGGTTGGCATGACTATGAGGCGAGGAGCCTTAACGGGGTTGAGGTGATGTCATGGATCAACTTAGCCTACATTAGATCACTGTTAAGCTAATTAAACTTAGATTCCTGCAGCAGCAGCAGCAGCAGCAGAAGTAGAGATTCCTGTAGCAGGAGAGAGATTCTTGTAGCAGGAGAGATAAATTCCTATAGCAGGAGAGATTTGAGTTTCCTGTAGTAGGGGAGAAAATAGATTCCTGAATTATTATTATCATAAAAAAGAAGCGCTAAGCCACAAGGGCTATTTCAATAGATTCCTGAAGCCTGAGAGATAGCGAGATTCATGCAGCAGTAAGTGGAAATAGCGAGATCCAATGTAGCAGGAGAGATAGCGAGAATCCTGTAGCAGGAGGAGGGGAGATAGCGGGAATCTTGTAGCAGGTGGGGAAAAATCGAGATTTCCATAGCAAAAAGGAGGGGAAATAGCGAGATTTCCCGTGGCAGGAGGAGGGAGGAGGGGAATACCGAGATTCCTGTAGCAGGAGGAGGAGGGGAAAATATCGAGATTCCTGTAGCAGGAGGAGGAGGGGAAATATCGAGATTCCTGTTAGCAGGAGAAGGAGGGGAAATATCGAGATTCCTGTAGCAGGAGGAGGAAGGGAAATATCGAGATTATTGTAGCAGGAGGAGGAAGGAGAGATAGTGCACTGAAGATCTTAACACTGAGGGATTTGTAAATAGCTAGATGGTGTTTTATCACAAAAAATTACTTGTCAACTGGGCCTCTCTCGTATTGGTAGTTGTAGTAATGGTGTTACGGTAGGGAAAGTAGTAGTAGGAGTAGTGTTAACGGTACACAGTAATAGTAACAGTAGTGTAGTACTAGTGATAGTAACAGTTGTAGAATTATTAATAGTTGTGTTGGTGATAAGTAAATACATCTTGAGCTGGTAATTACTGAAGGAAGTTACCAGCAGATCCTAACTGTATACCTTTGCCTTGATATACCTTTGATGAGTTACAAGAGTTTTTCTACTATAACTGGAAAGGTATATGAATACTTACAAACTGGAAAAAATGGTGGTATGCAAATACTCTCAGTTTGAAATAAATGGAGAAACTTTAATGCAGTATGTGAAATTTTATGGATGACAAAGTTTGCCAGTTAGTAAATACAAGGTACAATTGCAGGTGTATTACTACTCCATTATGTCTTGAGTCTTACCATATCTACCAAGGAGATAAATCGTTTTGGTAACTTCAGATAGTGGAAACCTTTCGCACACCACCTTTGATAGACATATCTACTTGGAGGGTGCTCCGAGGAGTCAACGCCCCGCGGCCCAGTCCTTGACCAGGCCTCCCGGTGGATCAGGAACTGATCAACCACAGAAACATGGCACAGTGGATGAGTATATAGGTGGAAGTACCGTAGTCTTTTTTCGCATTCATATTGATTGGAGATCTTCAGTATTTAGTTTATAAGAGCCATGCTTATTTTCTTTACCCAGGATTAGAATTATATGTGCCCACATTGAAACTGCATCTGCCACTTCTCCGACCACAACATCAACCAGTCCTCATCCTGTAGCAATCTAATGTCTTCGAGAGAATTTATTTGACGGCTACTTGTGCCGTCTGCAGACTTGCCTATGTCGCTATTTATTCCTCTCATCTATGTCGTTTTATGTATATTGTGGAAAAAAAAAGAGGCCCGATACTAACCCTTGTGGAACACCACTTGTAACGCGTCACCATTCTGATTTCCCCATTTATGTAAGCTTACCTTGTTGCACTTTCTGTGATACATAAACTTACTGGATGAAGCTTGTAAAGCAATCTAAAAACATTTAAAATTCTACCATGCTACATTAAGGTAGCTTATTATGGATAAAGACACTTGTCGATCGTTCAGATTAAACCAGGCTGTGATGGATATGTCGGCCAGCAAGCTTCCAATAACAACAGCCTGTTTGATAGGCAGGCACCAGATGAGCCTGGCCCAAGACCGGGCTCCGGGAATAGAAAACTGGAAACCCATCAAAGGTACAGTTCAGGACGTTTATTAAAGAAAGCTTTTCACCACGAGTACCTTCAGTCTAACACAGAGGAAGCTAGGGTGAGGTGAAGCAGGTTTATCCTACTATGGAAACACTGAAGCTTCCAGAGCCTTGTGGAGCGGTCGGTTTGGG
>NW_026506194.1:0-16124 GCF_026875155.1 Cherax quadricarinatus
ATGAAGGGGTTGACATTATTTTTACAATTTTTGCAAAAAGGGAAAATAACAGAAACTTATATTTTTGTAATAAAAATTACTTTTTATATAAAAATAACAATAATAATAATAAAAATTAATAAAAAATAATAATGAAAGAAATCTAAGCATAAAAACGGATTTTCACTTCCAGTAATTAGCCACTCTTTAGGGGTAATTTCGAATGGTTTTTATGGTTGTATTCTAATTTTTTTTGGTCTCATTTAAAGAATGGAAGTACATTACAAAAAAAGATATGATTTGATTGCTTTCAAAATTGAAAAGTGCCTTGAAATTGAGCTCAACCTAGGACAAATGGTCAATTCCTTGGCTGTTTCAGAGTAAACAAATAAACGTCACTGTCCATCCCAATATGCGGGTCGTAAATGGCTTGACACTATTTATACAATTATTGCAATAAGGAATAACAGTAAATCTTATATTTTTGTGTGAATAAAAATTACAAATTTAAAATAAAAAATTAATAATAATAATAATAATAAAAATTTAATAATAATAATAAAAATAATAATAAAAATTATAGGTAGTGGGTTGGTAGACAGCAACCACCCAGGAAGTACAGTGGACCCCCACATACCGATTTTAATCCGTGCAAGAGGGGTCTTGTTATGCAAAATAATCTTTATGCGAATGAATTTTCCCCATAAAAAATAATGGAAATCAAATTAATCCGTGCAAGACACCCAAAGTATGAAAAAAAAAATTTTTTACCCCCTGAAATTTTTAATTTTAGTACACACAAACTGAAAAAGGGCATGCACACTTACATGACATTTCTTTTATTGAAGATCTGGTGTGATTGATGGGAGGGGAGGAGGAGAGTGTGTGTTAGTGTTTAGAAGGGGAATCCCCTTCCATTAAGACTTGAGGTGTCGAGTCCTTTTCGGGGGTTACTTCCCTTCTTCTTTTAATGCCACTAGGACCAGTTCAGATCACTGGACTTCTTTCGCACAACATATCTGTCCATAGTGGCCTGTACCTCTCGTTCCTTTATGACTTCCCTAAAGTGTTTCACAACATTGTCAGTGTACAGGGTTTCCAACACGGCTTGCAATAGCTGTGTGAGGGTGATTTTCATTCAAAAAGGTTTGCACTTCAAGCCACTTTGCACAGATTTCCTTAATCTTTGTAGTAGGCCAACTTCTTCAATTTCCCCTCTTCCCTCCTCTGAACCAGTTTCCTCAGGTCGGCCTCTGGGGTTGAAGTTGATCTATCAGCTCATCAGTGGTTAGTTCTTCATTGTCCTCCTCCACCAACTCTTCCACATCCTCCCCACTAACCCCCAACCCCAAGGACTTTCCCAATCCACAATGGATTCCTCAACTGGCATAATCCTCTCAGGGTTAGCCCCCAAACCCTTCAAAATCCCTTTTGTCTACACATTCTGGCCACAGTTTCTTCCAAGCAGAGTTCAAGGTCTTCTTAGTCACTCCCTCCCAAGCCTACCTATAAGGTTTACACAATTGAGGATATTAAAGTGCTCTCTCCCAAAACTCTCTAAGTCAGTTGAGTTTCTGAGGTCACTACAATGCACCTTTCAAACAGAGCTTTTGTGTACAGTTTTTTGAAGTTTGCAAAAACCTGCTGGTCCAGGGGTTTGCAGGAGAGGAGTGGTATTAGGAGGCAAAAAACTTGATGTTAATGCATTTCATGTCCCCATAAAGTCGCTCTGCCACGTCTGTAGGATGACCAGGGGCATTGTCTAACACCAGGAGGCACTTAAGTTCAATTTCTTTTCAGCTAGGTAATCTTTCACATTGGGGGCAAATGCATGGTGTAACCATCATAGAAAAAGTCCCTAGTGACCATCCCTTTACTGTTTTGATCTCCACAGCACACCCCAAATTATCCTTGAGGACATTCTTTTGCCTGAACGCTCTGGGAGTTTCAGAGTGATACACTAATAAAGGCTTAACTTTGCAATCACCAGTAGCATTGGAACACATCAACAAAGTAAGCCTGTCTTTCATAGGCTTATGTCCGGGAAGTGCCTTTTCCCTCCTGAGTAATGAAGGTCCTGCTTGGGTTTTCTTCCAAAAAAGGCCTGTTTCATCACAATTAAACACTTGTTCAGGTTTCAGTCCTTCAGTCTCTATGTACTCCTTGAATTCATGCACTAATTTTCAGCCACTTTTGTGGTCCGAACTGGCAGCCTCACCATGCCTTATCACACTATGTATGCCACTACGCTTCTTAAATCTCTCAAACCAACCTTTGCTGGCCTTAAAATTTACTCACATCAGCACTAGTTGCCAGGCATTTTTTAATTAAATCCTGATGCAACTTTCCCAGCCTTTTCGCTTATGATCGCTTGAGAGATGCTATCTCCTGCTAGCTGTTTTTTATTTATCCACACCAATAAGAGTCTCTCAACATCTTCCATCACTTGCGATCTTTGTTTCGAAAACACAGTTAAACCTTTGGCAAGAACAGGTTCCTTGATTGCCTTTTCTGGTGCCCACAATAGAGCGATGGTTGATTGGGGTTTCTTGTACAACCTGACCGGGTCGGCGATACGCACTCCACTTTCATACTTATCAATGATCTCTTTCTTCATTTCTTTTGGAATTCTCACCCTTATTTTGTAGGGTTGGCACTAGAAGCTTTCTTGGGGCCCATGGTTACTTATTTTCCAGAAACAGCACCGAAAACACTGTAAAAATACGAAAATATTCCGATTGTATGCTTGGATGTTAACCGCGAGGCTGGCTGGTAAACAATGGAAACAGGGGGCACATTGGGGCTGGCTGAGGGCGCACTTTGGGACGCGTCTCCGGACGAAAATCGTGAGCGGGATTTTAAAGCGGTAGGGCAGGAAAAATTTTTTTGCGATTTAAAGCAAGCGGTATGCGGATTAATCGTTATGTGGTGCCATCGGTATGCGGGGGTCCACTGTATATGAAATTGGTAGTCATGTACAGGAGGGCCCCACTTTTTAACGGGGGGTTAGGTTCCAGGCTACCGCTGTAAAGCGGAAACCGCCGTAAAGTGGAACACCCTTTTTTTTCCACTTACAAATGCATACAAACACTAGATAACAAGTTTACACTAACATATATTATGTTAGCAATAGAACCAGGCATCAAAAAAAATAAAAAAAAGTACAATACACACATAGTGCACTCATTAACTTACCTTAAAATATTTATAGTCTTAATCTAGGGTGAGACAAGTAGTATTTATTGTAAGAAATCAACCATACCCCCGGCCGGGATTGAACCCGGGGTCATGAGTCTCAAAACTCCAGCCCGTCGCGTTAGCCACTAACCAGCTAGCCCAAATAAGATTCATCCAACTAGGTATATTTCTACACCATGGGAAAAGTTAGCACAGGCACCTCTGTGACCACAAATGCAAGTTTTACAGACGAATCTCCAGCTAGCGTGGCCGTGACGAACTCTAGCTCAAGCCCTTCACTGCCGTCAACATGACTCAAGAATCGTAATGACACGATTGAAAATAAACCATACCCCCGGCCGGGATTGAACCCGCGGTCATAGAGCCCTCAAAACTCCAGCCCGTCGCGTTAGCCACAGACCAAGCTAGCCACAATAAGATTCACCCAACTGGGTAAATTTCTACAACCATAGGAAAGTTAGCACAGGCACCTCTGTGACCACAAATGCAAGTTTTACAGACGAATCTCCAGTTTGCGGGGCCATGGACGAACTCTAGCTCAAGTCCTTCACTGCCGTCAACATGACTCAAGAAATCGTAATGACACGATTGCAAATGTTGACGGCAGTGAAAGGACTTGAGCTAGAGTTCGTCACGGCCACGCTAGCTGGAGATTCGTCTGTAAAAACTTGCATTTGTGGTCACAGAGGTGCCTGTGCTAACCCTTTCCTATGGTGTAGAAATATACCTAGTTGGATGAATCTTATTGTGGCTAGCTGGTCTAAATGGCTAAAGCGACGGCTGGAGTTTGAGACTCTATGACCGCGGGTTCAATCCCGGCCGGGGTATGGTTTTATTTGCAATCGTGTCATTACGATTTCTTGAGTCAAGTTTTAAAAAATCAAGTGTGGTATGTATGGTAGTCAGCCAGGCTACCATACCAGGCCACCCCCACCCACACAAACTATTCTATGATATTTTTAAACATTTCCCCGAGCGATAAAATGTATATAAAAAGTTCACTCATTACTTACCTAAAATATAGGGTGAGATAGAGTAATTTATTTTAAAAATCAAGTGTGGTATGTATGGTAGTCAGCCAGGCTACCATACCAGAGAGAAAGAATGAGTGCATGAGAGAGGACAGGCGCAGAGTTATGTAAACAAACCAGGCGAAGGTAAGTTTTGTAAACAGTGTACACGTCTGGTTTGTGTACAAGTTACATTGTGTACAGGTTGTCTCTACATTGATACGGTAGAATAAATAAAGAAGAACACTCCCATTCTCATGTAACATCATTTTGAGAAAATGATGCTTCGAGTGAAGGCAATGGAAGTAAGTCACTCTGACTTTTTTGGGTTTATCCTAGGTTCTCTACACATATGTTATGTATTTATGTTATGTATCGTGTTTATATATAATTTTGAAAAAATATCACAGATGGATTAATGAAAATGTGTATATTAACGTAATATACAACATTTTAAAGATACACCGAGCTCAGACAGCGTAAACAAACTGAACAGTTGTGGACGATCACTCGGTCAGGCGAAATAGACGGCATTAATACGTGTCCAGTTTTAGTTCATTCATGTACATTTGTAAGAGTTTGTGAAACTTTACCTTTTAATATTTTTTATTATTATTAATAATAATTAAATCACAAAACAAATAAATCTTACCTGTGTAAAAAGTTAGTACAGAATTATAACTATAAAGTGAAGGCATAAGAAAGGAATATTTTTCTACAGTTATCCCTAGTAACAGGGGACGGCTAGAGAAAACGTAATTCTTCCGAAACTTCTACAAAACCCTTTGGTAAAAATCCATATATATTTGTATAAATTTTTTTTACTGTGGGTGCATGTATCATGTTTGTGTGTTACATAATGTGTTTTTTTATATAATTTTTTAAAAAAATATCATGGATTAAGGGAAATGTCTATATTAATGTAATAATGCGACATTAAAGCCCAAGAGATTATTATTATTATTATTATTTTATTATTGGCATCAAGAGTAGAGAAATTAGTGATTTTAATGTGTACCTACATGCCAGCACAGTGTGGAAGTTTATTTAGGTACAGGTGTACACAAGTTTAATTATCAAGTACAATACAAATAAAATATACAATAACTTTTAAAACACTTGAAATTTTGGAAAGTTTCCAGACATAATAAAGGAAATGTGCTCAGGGAGAATGTAAACAAACTCGGTGGGCAGCTGTGACCGTATTAGAAAGACAGGTGGGGGAGCAAAAGTATAGCGAGTTTTGGTCATAATTTGAAATGTCCGTATTAGCGGAACGCCCTAAAGTGAAACGCCGTAAAGCGGGGCCCTGCTGTACTGCCGACCAAAGCAGCAGTGTCTGCTGTTTATTGCCCTGTACGTCAACATGACAAGGGGCCCAACAAAAAACAAAAGTCTTTTTTGCTTGGTAGAGATACGGCACAGCCCCAAAATTGGATATGGAGAACTAGAGGGTGAGGTGTATCAAATTTCCGTATAGCCTGTAGAGCACTAAGGGAGTCTGAGACAACCACAAATGATGATGACAGCATAGATGCGATACGAATAAGTTGCTGCAAGAATGGCATACAATTCAGCAGTAAAAATGCTAGCCGAAGATAGTAAATGCCCTCAACACGACGCTGTCCGGGAAAAACACTGCTGCGAATCCAACGGCGTCAGAAGATTTAGAGCCATATGTGAAACACGGCGATGGCATGAGAATGAGAGTGAAAGTGGTCAAGAAAAAGAGAGCGGGAAGCCACTTTTAGGCAGTTGGGCTTTTGACAAGGGAGTGAGAAAGAACAGACCCGAACAGTTGGAACTTCCCAAGGGGGTGGGGAAAAAAGTGAGATGCTACATGAACATGGAAAGCGTAAACTGAAGGGAAGACAAGAGCGAATGTAGGCGAAGAGAGAAGGGACAGAGCAAACAGGGGTGGTGAACAAATAAAGAATGTCTACTAATATCAGTGACCATTCTATAAATGGAAGGATTGCGGAGATCGAAGAGCGCACAAAGTAGCGAAGGCAATGGGCATCACAGTGATCAGACAAGGATGGAACATTCACTTCTGCATAGAGGCTCTCAACGGGGAAAGAGCGAAAAGCACCCAGGAATAAACATAATCCTTGGTGATGGATGGGGTTAAGGCTAGAGGAGTAGTAGAGAGGCCGCTGAATAGATCTGGTCACCATAATCGAGTTTGATAAAATGGGGGCTGAATGTAGGCGAAGGAGAGTTCAACGATCAGCTCCCCATGAAAGATGAGCAAGGGTTTTAAAAAGGGTTCCCATGCCGGCTGTGACAAGTTCCCTTTAGAGAGGTAATGGGGGGTTTTCCCAGGATAACCCTTTGCGGTCAAAGAGAAGGCCTAGAACCTGACTGTATCATGCTCAGGGATACGGGTGCCATTATTTTTTTTTTTTTATTATCACACTGGCCGATTCTCACCAAGGCGGGGTGGCCCGAAAAAGAAAAACTTTCACCTTCACTCCATCACTGTTTTTCCAGAAGGGTGCTTTACACTACGTTTTTTAAACTGCAACATAACATCCCTCCTTCAGAGTGCAGGCACTGTACTTCCCATCTCCAGGACTCAAGCCCGGGCCTGCGGTTTCCCTGAACCCCTTCATAAATGTTACTTTGTCACACTCCAACACAACGTCAAGTATTAAAAACCATTCGTCTCATTCACTCCTATCAAACACGCTCACGAAACGCCTGCTGGAAGTCCAAGCCCCTCGCACACAAAACCTCCTTTAACCCCCTCCTCCAACCTTTCCTAGGCCGACCCCTACCCCGCCTTCCTTCCACTACAAAACTGATACACTTTTGAAGTCATTCTGTTTCGCTCCATTCTCTTTACATGTCTGAACCACCTCAAAAACCCTTCCTCAGCCCTTGGACAACATTTTTGGTAATCCCGCACCTCCTCCTAACTTCCAAACTACGAATTTTTCCCGCATTATATTCACACCACACAATTGCCCTCAGACATGACATCTCCACTGCCTCCAGCCTTCTCCCTCGCTGCAACATTCATCACCCATGCTTCACACCCATATAAGAGTGTTGGTAAAACTATACTCTCATACATTCCCCTCTTTGCCTCCAAGGACAAAGTTATTTGTCTCCACAGACTCCTAAGTGCACCACTCACCTTTTCCATTCATCAAATTTTATGATTTCACCCCAACCTTCATAGACCCATCCGCTGACACGTCCACTCCATATATCTGAATACATTCACCTCCTCCATAATCTCTCCCTCCAAACTGATATCCAATCTTCATCACCTAATATTTTTGTTATCCTCATAACCTTACTCTTTCCTGTATTTCACTTTAATTTTCTTGTTTTGCACACCCTACCAAAATTTATCCACCAATCTCTGCAACTTCTCTTCAGAATCTCCCAAGAGCACAGTGTCATCAGCAAAGAGCAACTGGGGACAACTCCCACTTTATGTGTGATTCTTTATCTTTTAACTCTACGCCTCTTGTCAAGACCCTTTGCATTTACTTCTCTTACAAACCCCATCTATAATATATTAAACAACCACGGTGACCCTCACACATCCTTGTCTAAGGCCTACTTTTACTGGGAAATAATTTCCCTCTTTCCTATGTACTCTAACTTGAGCCTCACTATCTCGTAAAAACTCTTCACTGCTTTCAGTAACCTACCTACATACACAATACAACCTGCAACATCTGCCACATTGCCCCCTTCCACCCTGTCATATGCCTTTTCCAAATCCATAAATGCCACAAAGACCTCTTTAGCCTTATCTAAATACTGTTAACCTTATATGTTTCACTGAAAAACACCTGATCCACACACCCCCTACCTTTCCTAAAGCCTCCTTGTTCATCTGCTATCCTATTCTCTGTCTTACTTTTAATTCTTTCAATAATAACTCTCCCATACACTTTACCAGGTATACTCAACAGACTTATCCCCCTATAATTTTTGCACTCTCTTTTGTCCCCTTTGCCTTTATACAAAGGAACTATGCATGCTCTCTGCCAATCCTAGTACCTTACCCTCTTCCATACATTTATTAAATAATTGCAACCAACCACTCCAAAACTATATCCCCACCTGCTTTTAACATTTCTATCTCTATCCCATCAATCCCAGCTGCCTTACCCCCCCTTTCATTTTACCTACTTTCCTCACGAACTTCCCCCACACCACAACTGGCCTTCCCACTCCCACAAGATGTTATTTCCCCCTTGCCCTATACACGAAATCACAGCTTCCCATCTTCATCAACATTTAACAATTCCTCAAAATTTTTTCCCTCCATTTCCCCAAAACCTCTAACTCTCCATTTAACAACTCTCCTCTCCCTATTTTTAACTGACAAATCCATTTGTTCTCTAGGGTTCCTTAAATTTTAATCTCACTCCAAAACTTTTTCTTATTTTCAACAAATTTGTTGATAACATCTCACCCACTCCTCATTTGCTCTCTTTTTACATTGCTTCACCACTTTCTTAACCTCTCTCTTTTTCTCCATACACTCTTCCCTCCTTGCATCACTTCTACTTTGTAAAAACTCTCATATGCTAACTTTTCTCCCTTACTACTCTCTTCACATCATCATTCCTCCAATCACTCCCTCTTCCCTCCTGCACCCACTTTCCTGTAACCACAAACTTCTGCTGACACTAACACTACATTTTTAAACCTACCCCAAACCTCTTCGACCCCATTGCCTATACTCTCATTAGCCCATCTATCCTCCAATAGCGTTTATATCTTTCCCTAACTGCCTCCTCTTTTAGTTTTTTAAACCCTTCACCTCTCTCTTCCCTGGATGCTTCTATTCTCCTTGTATCCCATCTACCTTTTACTCTCAGTGTAGCTACAACTAGAAAGTGATCTGATATATCTTTGGCCCCTCTATAAACATGTACATCCTGAAGTCTACTCAACAGTCTTTATCTACCAATACATAATCCAAAAAAACTACTGTCATTTTGCCCTATATCATAATCTTGTATACTTATCTATCCTCTTTTTTCTTTAAAATATGTATTACCTATAAAATAAACCCCTTTCTATACAAAGTTCAATCAAAGGGCTCCCATTATCAATTTTCACCTGGCACCCCAAACTTACCTACCACACCCCCTCTAAAAGTTTTCTCCTACTTTAGCATTCAGGTCCCCTACCACAATTACTCTCTCCCTTGGGTTTAAAGGCTCCTATACATTCACTTAACATCTCCCAAAATCTCTCTCTCTCTCCTCTGCATTCCTCTCTTCTCCAGTGCATACACGCTTATATGACCCACTTCTCGCATCCAACCTTTACTTTAATCCCCATAATTCTTGCATTACACATTCATATTCTCTTTTCTCCTTCCCCTAACTGATCATTCAACATAGAGGTTAAAGGATGATCGGAGATGACAGACCGTCTAGTGACAGACCGTCTAGTGAAAGTAATTTGGCGAGTTTTGGTGCTGGAAAATTAAACCCATGCTTGGCGGCCCAACTGGAAACATGGTCGACTGCATGCTGGAGAGAAACTGTAATGAGGTGACAGTCAGCGTTTGCACAAGCATAGTGAAGTCATCTACATAGAGTAAATGACCAAATATTGGATGGAAGAACAGTGACCAAATCATTTATAGCAAGGAGAAAAAGTGATGTGCTCAGAACACATCCCTGAGGGACACCTTAAAGCTTGGACAACGTCCGGGGAGTGCACACTATTGACTTGAACATGGAAATGTCTGTCATTAAAAAGTTCTTAAGGAAAGATGGTATATTGCCTCGGAGGCCTAAGGAGTGGGCTTGGGCCAAATAATATACCCCCAAAGTTGTGTCATATGCCTTCTAAAGGTCAAAAAATATGGAAAATAACCAAGTGGTTATTCGCAAAGGCATTACGAACATACGTATCCAAGCGTAGAAAGGGGGTCTATGGTAGAACGGCCCTTACGAAAGCCATATTGACGAGTGGAGAGACTGTTGTGTGTCTCTAAATTCCACATTAAACGTCCATGTACCAGATGTTCCATCACTTTGCAAACTGCACTGGTAAGAGCGATGGGACGATAGTGGGAGGCATCGTGTCCCGTAGTACCTGGTTTGCTGAAAGGGAGAACAATGGCAGATTTCCACAGCTGTGGAAGAACTCCTTGTGACCAAATAAGATTGAAAAGGCGTAAGAGGACTGCAAGGGGTGATTGATGTAAATGTTTTAACATAAGATATGAATGTTTGTCGGGCCCAGCTGTCGATGATCGGCAAACTCCAGTTCTTGAAAGAGAAGAAAAGTCCAAGGGTGCTAACACTCTGGTAGACTTTGAAGAAAGAAACGAGGGGCAAGAGAGAACCCCAGAGAAATATGGGCCATATGATTCCTAATTTCAATGGCAACATCTAGAGGGTTTTCTATATCAACACTGGCAAACCCGCAGAACAGGGGCCAGGTCTGGAGAATATTTACCACTCCCGTTTCCATACTTTTTTCCAGACTGCACTCAAAGAGAAGCAGAAGTGATGGTGGAGACAATCTCGCCAGCAAAGTGCGTTAAGCATCACGGATGACAGTGAGTGATCGCAAAGCTTCTGCTTAAAATCAAGAAGCTCTCAGTGGTTGTTTATACCGGTACGTGCCCACGCAGCACGTTTCAAACGTACTGCACGGCACAAGCAGGAGACCACCAATGCAAGCATTTCTGAGAAGCCTGCCCAAGGTTTGGGGTATAGAATGAGAAGCTGCGGTTTTAAAAATGAGGACGAGAAGAGGCATAAAACCCTCATCAATAGAGGACAAGAAGGAACCTCACTAAAAACAGTCAGTTGTGGTAAAGTCCCAATTTGCCTGATCAAATTGCCAGAGTGGGTTACGAAGAGGTGGTGAATATGAAAGGGAAGTAAGAATGTTTGGAAAACGATCGCTGTCATGTAAATCCGGGGAAACAGACCAGGTGAAGTCTAGTGCAGCAGAGGAAGAGCAGACTGAGATCGATGCAATAGAGAGTATGAGTACGAAGATAAAAAATGGGTGCGAGTACCTGTATTAAAAGATGGAGGAGGTGGGAAGCAAGAAAAGCCTCTAGCTGAATGTGACGGGAATCACAGTGAGACCCCCCCCCCAGAGAAAAAGATGGCATTAAAATCGCCAAGTAACAGAAGTGGCGGCAGTAATGATGAAACAAGAAAGGCAATATCCGGAATAGATAATGCTCGAGAAGGAGAGAGGGACAAAGAACAGAGCATATACCACCTATGCAGGTGGATACGGGCTGCTGTGTAATGCAGCGAATGGTACGGATATCAGTGCGTAGAAGAAGAGCATTTTCGTTTAAGGTCCCATCAGGAAAAAGGATCCGAAGAATACAATAAATTATAGCCTGAGATGGGATAGATAACAGCAGAGTGTAATTTTGGCTCTTGTAAGCAAACACCAACAGGGAAAATTGGGAGAGCAAACGTCTAAGGCTCACCCCGATTACCCGAGGCCGCGTATATTCCACTGTAAATAGGCCATGATTGGAAACAATAAAGATATTTAGAAATCCGAAGGTAAGGGTACTTATGGACTAAGGGGTTAAAAAGTCCACATCAGTGGGAGCGGAAAACGTTCAAGCAGCAAAGGAACGGTGCGCTGTAAAGAAAGGAGTTGCGCAGATGGAGAAGAGGAAAGAAGGAACAGAGGGTGGATCAGTGTCCATTGATGGTTTGGTCTCTGCAATATATTCAGAGATTGCTTCAAGTGTTTCAAGTTAAAGAGACGTCATATAGGAGACAATTTTGGGAGATAGAAGGAGGAGGAGTTTTGAGTAAAGATGGGAAACTGCAAGGGAAACTGTATCAAGGTGGGCGAAGTAGGCGAAAGAGGGGAGGGAACTGGAAAAGTGTGGGAGGGGACAGAAGAGGCAGAAACCGGGTAGGTGGCAGAAGAGGAGGATGAACCTCCTCACTTGTAACAGAGCCAGTGAAGGGTAAGACCCAGGTATAGAGACCGGGAAGGGAAAGTGGGAGGAGGATGAAAGGAAGGAGGGGTTAAAGAGATTTTTTGGACTTCTGAGAATAGAGGGACGATTGGGAGGGGGTGTCGTATGAGGTCTTGTCGATACCAGGGTTTGTGAGGGAAACACGAAGAAGTGAGAACAGTCTGAGGGGTTGAAGTAGGGAAAGTCCCGAGCCCAGGACAACAAAAGAATTAGATACAGGGGTGACTATGGGACAGGCAACCGCAGAGGGGCTGTAGAAGATGGGATGTTTTGAAACACGAGAATAAGAAACTGCCATAGCATAAGGGAAAACCTTCACCTCTTTGAGGCAACGAATTTCCCGCTCATTCAAGTAGACCTGGCAACAGCAAGAGTATGAGGGGTGAGCCTCATGACAATTAAGGCAAGAGGGAGGCGACTGCAAGATGTATTAGAATGGTCATTGGGACCACAGACAGGGCATTTTGGCAATAGATCTGCAATATTTTGCTGGGTGGCCAAATCGCCAACAATTTCTACACTGTTGCAGTGGGAGGGATCACCTTTCGAACTTGTAACCGATGTCCTGCTACATAAACAAGGGTGGGAGTTCACGGCTGTCAAAAGGTAAAAAGAGCCACATTGCAAGGGTATCATCCCGCCCACGGGCAGGGAAAAACATTAGTGTTTACCTTGAGAATTGGGAGATCTTGGAGTTTTCCCAACTGTTCTAGAATGTCATTGCCACATTCTGGAAATTCTGTTGGACTATGGTATGGGGCAGAATGACAGTAAACCCCTACAAGAATTGAGGGAATGATGTTTTTCGATAGTGATAGGAACAGTATCGATATGTGAAAGAGAAAAATCACGAGCTTGGGTAGCATTCTGGACTGTGATGATACGTGTACCACTCTTGAGAGCATGAAAAGAAATATCTCTACCAACATGGCGTAGGCACTTTGCCAATACTATGGTCGGAAAGATGGGCAGTAGAAACCGAGTGTGGAGAGGGAGTGCATGACGTGTCGGTCTTTTCCGAGTAGAATGGGAAGGTAACGAAGTAACGTCATCAGGAGATTGTAGTTGGCGTTTAGAAGTGGGACCAGAGTTGGTCCGCATGGGACGGGGGCTGGCGATTCGAAAATTGCCACACCGTAAAAGGAGAGGCCGGAAGCATGTCAAGGAGAGCGGGTCAGACAAATCGAAGGAGTCAGTCGAAACCCCGGCACCTGAAGCGGGTGATGAAACAGCACCAGCAAGAGGTACAGGGGTCTTAGGAGTGTCTGAAGATGGGCCAAAAGACGAGGCGAGGTCAGAACGGGGTACGGTAACAATAAGGGGCCTGGGGTAGCGGGGTCATGGATTGGGGACCCATTGTTAGGTTACTTCTTTCTTTTTTGTTTTTAAGAAAAAAAAAAGAAAATAAAAATAAAAAAAAATAAAAAAAAGGGGGGGGGACCAGGGAGGGATAGTTCCTAGGAGGAATGAAAGGGCCAAAAATCCCTCCGTGCCCAAGAGGACCTCAGCACTGCAAATAGCACAGATGCAGCATGGAACCCATGCCATATACCCTACCCTTCATGCCAGTAAAAACCCGCAATCCGGGATAGCAACCTCACATCTGCCGAGCTACCTCGGTGGACAAAAGAGAGGGTGGCCGGATATCCACCACAAAGCATACCCCTTTGGCCACCACCCCCGGAATCTGAAAGGTGGCTTCCAGAGATACACCCATCGCCCGAAAGACACCCAAAGCCACCCTCCGGGATGCCGGAGAGGGATTGGGACTCCCCAGGCGATACGATTCCACGGAAAAACTACGCCACCGTCAAGAACCTCAAGGGAAATGGGATGGAACTCCGGTACCCTTTCCCCTACCTAAGGGAAAGGGTGCCGGTGGAAAAATGTCTAATTCCTCAGACCAAGAGCCTCTTCACCATGCCAAGGAGCCCCTCTTGAAGAGGATCATGCTTTAATGTTATTTTTATTGTTTGTTCCCATAATTAGATGAACTGTGATATATAAATAAGCCATATAGATGATATTAGCAAAATTATTCATGAATTTTTTTTCATTGGTCTCCAGACAAACTCTTGTCCACTGCCGCCCACCGCCCACACCACTACATGAATGACATTTTATTCATTCTAGGTATATATCATTTTTCCCTACGTTATTTATATTGTTTGTTATGTCATTTTAGAGAACTGTGATATATAATAAGCCATATAGATGATATTAGCTAAATTTTTGATGAAGTATTTTGCCCGGTCTCCAGACAAACTCTCATCCACCGCTGACACTGCCCATCCCACCACATGAATGACATTTTATTCATTTTAGAGTATATAATCAGGTTTTGTATGTTTTTAATTGTTCATTATGTCTATCAGATGAAGTGAGGTAGATAAATAAGCCATAGAGTTCATATTAAAGACAGAATTCCACTAGAATGGATTAATTGCATTTCAATTAATTTAAATGAGGAAAATTGACTCTGAAAAACGAGCAAATCCATTTTGCAAGCAAGGCCCATGGAACGGTTTTAAACTCGCAAGTAGGGTTCCACTGTACTTCAAAAAGGTACATTTAATCTTGTACAGCAATCATTCTTTTATGTTTTTTTGTGAAAATCAGGTCAATTCATTCATAAATAATTAAGGAATATCACCAAATAGGTAAATAACTTACTTCCAGATAATGGCCAATACACGTGGCTGCCCAGGTTTCATGGGGAAATATTTTTTTTACCCTAAAAATTGTTTCTTTAGACTTTCCATAACCTATGAGTGTTTAATTTCAGTTAGCCATCATCTAGCTCCATTTTCTCTCATAATAGTGATGAGAGAATGGGGACAGCCTTGAGGTTGGTTGTGTCCATAAAGTTCCTTTCTTCTCAGGCATCATATTATGCTATATATTATTTGTTCTGATGTACTTTTTTTTTGTTTCTATGCTATTATCATATCGCCTTAAAGTCATATCAGATCAATTAGATAGGTAAATAAGCCTTAAATTGATATTAGCATAAGAATAGAACATTTTGTTGGCTGCTGTGTCTTGGCCGAGACAAGCTAATTTGTGACCTTCAGCACTTATTCCCACAGGAGGTTCCCCATTGGTTCCCAAACCGTACTTGCTACGCCCACTCTGCTACGATCTCAAACGGGAAATTTTCATTATATTTGAAGGAAATATATAAGAAATTGATAAAAATGCAGAAAAAAAAAAAAAAGCCATGTCAGAGCCCATGATACGCAAGGCGCTGTCACCATGCATGTTATAAATGACTATAATTCCTTGTAAAAAACATCATATAATGATAATTATACCAGGGTGTTGGCAGAAAGTCCAGCTATTTTCTGGTAAGATTATCTCAAATTTTCGTATTTTTTTGCTTTTTTTTTTTTTACTCCGCGTGGCGCCCCCGTTCATAGGCCCTTGAATATCCCTGTGTGCCCATGTCACTAACAATAAAATTCAACATGATACAGCTACAAAGAGTCCAAAACAGAGCACTCCGCTTTATCACAGGCACCAGGCGGAGAGACAGAATCAGGATGAAAGATCTACACATCTAACACGAGATTGATCCAATAAATGTCAGGCTAGATGACTTAAAACAACTATATGACATAAAAAGAACTCTCTATATACCAGAGAGAGAAAACCCTCCTTAACCAACAAACACCACTGACTACTTCATCAACACACCTCCCCACAGAACCCAAAGAATGACCCTCCAACAAAAAAATCTGACATTTCATCCAAAAAGAACTTCCTGAGACCAATGATCCTGAGTAATCTCCCTGAAGTTACAGAAAAATGGTTACCACCAGATCCATTCTATGTCCAATAAGGATAAAACCACCCCAATTTATGGAGACTTCTAACGCTTACATCTAACCATGTAACATCAGCAAACTTCCTATGGAAGGACACCAACTCAGAAACAGCCCAGCAAACCAACAACTCCCGAAAGCCAAACCCCC
>NW_026506195.1:0-15082 GCF_026875155.1 Cherax quadricarinatus
ATATGAGGGCAAATTCGCCGTGACACAAAGGATAGGTAGGATAATTGATTCAAACGTAGATGTTAGGGAACTTCAGGAGGATTTAGACAAACTCTACTCTTGGTCAGAAAAGTGGCAGATGCAGTTCAATGTAGATAAATGCAAGGTTCTGAAGCTCGGGAGTGTTTTCCAAACTCCACTATCCTAGTCACTTCATCAGAGACTGCAGACGGCGGGCATTAAACATCTTCAACACACCCAGAGAAGACACTGCCGAGAAGAGATACATAGTCCTCCCCAACAACTCCATTGCCAAACATGTTTCCAACATCTTTGCCAAAACATCATTCCAAGTATCCACCTCCACAACAACGACCATCAAGGACATCACCAGTAGTAGACAGGACAAGCCTCCATCCTCTGCAGGGGTATACATAATCCCTTGTAATGACTGCAACAAATTATATGTGGGCGAAACATTAAGAGACCTCCAAAACACGCATTCAGAACACCAATATGCAAGCAGAACTGACGATACAAGGAATGCCTGTGTACAGCATCGCAATTCACACAACCATTTAATTAACTACAGAAACTCAAGACTTATAGCCACAGAAGACAACATCAATACAGAAGAATCCTGGAATCATCGCTTATCTCTAAAACCCAAAACAATTTCAACCAGAACAATGGTTTTCTATAACATAGCTGAACCACTCGCCAAGAAACTTCTTCATCGCTATCCCACATAAGAACATAGAACACTGCAGAAGGTCTACAACTTGTCCAATACCACTGCCAAGCTACCCAAGACTCTATGACCCCACCCGGTGGATCATCAGATGCAGCATTCTTCACCTGACATCAACATTCTGACTATAAATACTCTCGTACCTTCCAACCCCATGTAGATCCGTGTGTGACTTGAGAAAGCCCACTGTATGGGTGAAACGTTGTCAATAAAGGATCACATTATACTGCATTTGTGTTTATATTTCCATTGTGTCGGTATTTTATACCATTTATTACCATCCCCTTTATTAATACCTATCTTCCACTTATACACTTCGATCAGGTCTCCCCTCATTCTTCGTCTAACAAGTGAATGTAACTTAAGAGTCTTCAATCTTTCTTCATAAGGAAGATTTCTAATGCTATGTATTAATTTAGTCATCCTACGCTGAATGTTTTCTAACGAATTTATGTCCATTCTGTAATATGGCGACCAGAATTGAGCTGCATAATCTAGGTGAGGCCTTACTAATGATGTATAAAGCTGCAGTATGACCTCTGTTGCTTACACTTCTTGATATAAATCCCAGTAATCTATTTGCCTTATTACGTACGCTTAGGCATTGCTGTCTTGGTTTAAGGTTGCTGCTTACCATAACCCCCAAGTCCTTTTCGCAATCTGTATGGTTAAGTTCTACATTATTTAACTTTAAGTGCTAGGGTTATGGACACTCCCGAGCTTCAGAACCTTGCATTTATCTACATTGAACGCTCTGCCCTTTTGACCAAGAGTGGGGTTTGTTAAATCCCCCTGAATTTCCCAAAATCACGTTTGTTTAAATTATCCTCCTATCTTTTCATCGCGAATTTGATCATTCCTAAAATTTCCCTTTCAATCATTGAAAATTTATTATAAACACAACGGGCCCAAGAATGACCCCTGGGGAAAAGCCATTTTTATGACCCCACCGGCCATAAAGTTCCCCCGTTGTCAATGAATGGTACTGCATTTCCTTACGTGTTTACCCACCCAACAATTTAAATCCAATTGTTTGGAAAACTATTTTTCCAACCCCTCTTTTGGGAAAAAATGCCAAGAAGGGGAAAAAGTCCATTCCTTCAATTTTCCCTCCAAAAAAGCCGACATTATGTGGGCAAGTTATAAGAATTAATTTTAAGGGTGACATTTTAGAAATCACCTTGAAGGCGTAAATTAATAAATGAAACTCAGATGGTTCACGGGGTCGTTTCCCGCCCGACAAACTTAATGCGTTTTACAATGTTGATAAATTGCCAGTGAAAACTTGGGTATCTTTTTGAGGAAAAGTTTCGCCAACAGTGGCTTCTCAGTCCATACAAAGGGAAACTTGAAGAAAGGAGGAGAATGAGGTAATCAGTCCCTCAACCTTTAGTCGTTGGTCAGTCCCTCAATCTTGAAGAATGGGAAACGTGCGAAAAGGAGCTTTAAAAAACCCTTGGCAGGGGAGGTGCAGAAGTCTAGGTCGTGTAACATTTGTTCAAAATTTAAGTGGTGTGCCAAAAAATTGGGAAGCGAAAAATTTCCCCAAATATTTAAAATCCCAGAAGTTGCGTGTCTGAAGGTAAAATAATGAAAGGTTCAGAGAACCGACTGTTGATAAAAATTTGAACATGGCAACTCTTTGGGGATTTTATTGAGGAAAAAGTTTCGCCCCACGGGCTTTACAGTCTACAAAAGGGGAAACTTGAAAAAAAAAGGAGGAGAATGAGGTAATCAGTCCCCCAACCCCGAGTCGATGTGGTCAGTCCATCAATCTTAAATAGAATATGGCTACGTGTGAGAAGGAGCTTATAAACCGTTGGCAGGAGAGGTGCGAAGTCATAGGTCGTGTAATATTTTTTCAATGTTGAAGTAGGTCGTGCCAAAGAATTAGGCAAGCGAAGATTCCCAAGTATTAAGATCCCAAGAATTTGGGCAGTGTCTGACAGGTATATAGATGAATGGTTCAGAGAACCGACATGTTGATAAATTAGACACATGTGCAAGTCTTGGGTATCTTTATTGAGGAAACGTTTCACCACACAGTGGCTTCATCAGTCCATACAAAGGAGAATCTTGAAGAACAGGAGGAGAATAAGGTAATCAGTCCCTCACTGTGTGGCGAAACGTTTCCTCAATAAAGATACCCAAGAGTTGCACATGTGTCGGTTCTCTGAACCATTCATCTACAAACCTGTCAGACACTGCAACTTCTTGGGATCTTAATACTTGGGAATTCTTCGCTTGCCTAATTCTTTGGCACGACCTACTTCAACATTGAACAAATGTTACACGACCTATGACTTCTGCACCTCTCCTGCCAACGGTTTATAAGCCCTTCTAAACCCGTATGCCATATTCTATTAAAGATTGATGGATGACCACATCGACTCAAGGTTGAGGGACTGTTTACCTCATTCTCCTCCTGTTTTTTAAAGATTCTCCTTTGTATGGGACTGATGAAGCCACTGTGTGGCGAAAGTTTCCTCAATAAAGATACCCAAGAGTTGCACATGGTCTATTTTATCAACATGTCGGTTCTCTAAAACCATTCATCTATATACGTTCTACAATAGAACATTTGAGGCAGTTTACAGTGATAAGGAATATGATATTGTTTATTTTGGGTTTTAGTAAAGCCTTCGATAGAGTACCTCACAGGAGCTTGAAAAAAGTGGCAGCTCATGGTATTTGGGGGTAAAGTTCTAGCATGGATAGAGGCATGGCTTCCTCTTCGTATTGGACTGAGAAGCCACTGTGTGGCGAAACGTTTCCTGAATAAAGATTCCCATATGCTGCATAAGTGTCTCCCAAACTTCACTTGTCGGTTTTCAAACCATTCATCACAACTGTCAGGACACTGCGGGCATCATGGGATCTTGTTACAAAGAATTCTTCAACACTTGTTCAACCTTTGGACGAAGACCTACTTCGACTAGTGGATGGTACCACTTTGACCCCCCCTCCGCCTGCTTTACCTCACATCACTACAGTTTATAAACCACGTCTACGGCCCTATGCCCGTACATTCTTCAAGATTGATGGACTGACACATCGACTCCAGGTTGAGGGTTGATTACCTCATTCTCCTCCCCTCCTTACCCCCTTCCTCTTTGTATTGGACTGAAGAAGCCACTGTGTGGCGAAACGTTTCCTGAATAAAGATTCCATATGCTGCATAAGTGTCTCAATCTTCAACTTGTCCGTTTTTCAAACCATTCATCACAACTGTCAGACACTGCAAACATCATGGATCTTGTTACAAAGAATTCTTCAACACTTGTTCAACCTTTGGACGAAGACCTACTTCGACTAGTGGATGGTCCCACTTTGACCCCGCCTCGCTTGCTTCACCTCACATCATACAGTATATTAAGCCACGTCTACGGCCCTATGCTGTACATTCTAAAAGATTGATGACTGAACACATCGACTCCAGGTTGGGGGACTGATTACCTCATTTTCCTCCTCTCCTTACGCCTTCCTCTTTGTATTGGACTAAAGAAGCCACTGTGTTCCAAAAACGTTTCCAGAATAAAGATTCCCATATGCTGCATAAGTGTCTAAATCTTCAGAAAGCAGAGAGTTCCCATTAATGGAGTGAAATCTGAATGAAAATTTAGTCTCTAGTGGCGTCCCAAAAGTATCAGTTTTAGGCCCTCTCCTGTTCATAATTTACATTAATGACCTTGATGAAGGGATTACGAGCGACATTAGTAAGTTTGCTGATGATACAAAGACAGACCGTATAATTCACTCTGACGAGGATATCATGAACTCCAGGACGATTTAGACAAATTAATGTCTTGGTCTGAAAAATGGCAGATGAAGTTCAATGTGATAAGTGAAAGGTACTTGCCCTTGGTAATGAAAAAACCCTCGAAGCTATAATCTAGGTGAAGTAGAGCTTGATCATACAGAATGTGGAAAAGGACTTGGGAGTCATGGTGAGCAGAAATCTAAAGCCAAAGTCCAAAAGTTATTTGCAGCTCTATACATCATTAGTGAGACCTCCTCTAGACTATGGGTGCTCAGTTTTGGTCCCCTTACTACAGGATGGATATAGACCAAATTTGAGAACATACAGAGAAGAATGACTAAAATGATTATGTGCAAGGAATCTCCAGTATGAAGATAGGGCTTAAAGCCCTTAAATCTCCACTCTCTGGAGAACGTAGAACGAGGGGAGACATCATTGAAGTGTATAAGTGGATTGGACGGGCATAAACAAGGGAGATATTAATAAAATACTGAGGGTGTCAAACCAGGTAAGAACCAGAAATAAAGGATTTAAATTGGATAAATTTAGATTTAGGAAGGACATAGATAAGTACTGTTTTCTAACAGGAGTTGTAGATGAGTGCCGAATTACGTCTTGCCAGTGGGTTGATAGAGGCTAGGACCTTGGGTTGCTTTACGAAGAGATTGCGACCAGTTTATGAGTGGGAGGGGCTGGGTTTGATTGGTGTCATTGGGTACGGGGAGTTTTTTCTTGGGTAGCTTTAGGTAGAGGTTATTTTGCTAAGGACTGGTCTCGCATGGGCCAGTAGCCCTTCTGCAGTGTTCCTCAATTCTTACTGTTCTTTGGGGCAGGTACTATGCAGGCCGTTCAACCGGCTGAACCAGTTTGCTGTTTCAAGTGCCAGCGGTTACGACCATACACCTGGGAGCACTCTGTCCGAACGAGTAATCTGCGGTGTCTGCAGCAGCCCACCCTACCGAGAAATGCATCACCATGCTGAAGAATGCATCGCCACCCACTCCACGATGCCCGAATTGTAGCGGAAACTCCATGGTTAGAACCCTCGATGCCCTGAGAGGCTCTTAGATTCTTGAGGCCGGAAGACACAACGACGAGGACAGCATGCTACGAAATATCTCCCGCAGCAGACGATGGGTGCAGAGAATCCTGCATACTGCATGAAACTCTATCATGCAACCCAAACCCAATTCCCAGGAATTACGACCTTGAAGACTCAACCAGGCGGCATGTAGAGTGCATCCTCCCCACGACCGCAACTGAAGAAACAAAACATGAGGACAAGCGGCGCCAACAGGAAAACATCTGGGCATACGCATCAGCAGACGGCACTACACGAGCCCACCGGCTCCTTGCAGGCACACAAACTATGAAGGCTGTGCTGCACCTCACAGCAGAGGCAGGTACACAACTTGCCTACAGCACAGCCCACGGGTGCACAGGGAAGAAAATACGACCCTCAGTAGTCCCCACCGATTACAATCAGCCCAGATTATATCCTACTGCTTCGAACCCACCGACAAACGGCAGGACCCAACAGAGGAGGATCTCTTAACAATCTTCAGGGCTTTCACGTAATTTATCTGCAACACAATCACTCCACGGAACACAGAGCTTGTGCCGGCAGATGGTCAGCACACTCATGAGGGTCGTGAACATTCAAATGGTATTAAAATAACGAACAGGTTGTTAGGTATGGACACATATGCTAAACAGTTAGGTATCTTTTATTTCGAAACGTTTCGCTACACAGTAGGCTTCTTCAGTCGAGTACAGAAAAGTTGATGACGCAGATGATACTTGAAGACGATGTAATCAGTCCATACCCTTGAAGTTTTGAGGTGGTCAGTCCCTCATCTGAAGAAAGGTATTGTTCCATAGTTCTGAAATAATATTGGAAGTTGAAAGATGACAGGATGGATCCTTATATAACGTCAGGAGGTCGAGATGTACGCCACTAGTAGAGGTAAGAATTTGACGTTGAAGTCAGGTCCCTCTCAAATCAGCCATTCTCACTAGTAGAGTTGACAAAGTTGATTTAAGGTCTGTACCAAGATTCCTTGTGTTGCAGTGATCTGACAGTGAACATTCAAATGGTATTAAATAACCGACAGGTTGTTAGGTAAGTCAACATATGTAAACAGTTAGGTATCTTTTATTTCGAAACGTTTCGCCTACACAGGTGGTCTTAGAAAAACAAAAAAAAAAAAAAAAAAAAAAAAACAAATCGAGTACAGAAAAGTTGATAGAAGCAGAAGATACTTGAAGGACGATTTAATCAGGTCCATCACCCTGAAGTTTTAAGGTGCTCAGTCCCTCAGTCTGGAGAAGAGTATTGTTTCCATAGTCTGAACACAATATTGGATGATGTGACTGGATGGAGTCAATATACCGCCAGGAGGTGAGGATGTAGGTCACTAGTCAGATGGTAAGAAAGTAGTTCGTTGGAAGGTCAGGTTCCTCTCAAATCCAGCCATTTCATCGTAGAAGTGACAAGTTGATTCAGGTCTGTACCAATGATACCCTTGTGTTGCGTGTCTGACAGAAGTGAACATTTCAGTGGAATAAATTCCATTTGGTAGGGTCGATGCTTGAAGTCGATTAATCGTCTTCAGTTAATCTTCTGCGTCTATCAACTTTTCTGTACTCGACTGAAGAAGCCTACTGTGTAGGCGAAACGTTTCGAAATAAAGATACCTAACTGTTGCATATGTGTCTTACCTAACATCCTGAGGGTGTGCTTACTGACAGAGCAGGAAACAGTGGATGCCATGAATCTGCAGATTATCAGAGTGGACAGAGCCCAGTCCCCAGCTCAGGAAACAGCTGAGATGGAGTAACCTTAGTCGTTTATGAGGCACTCTAGCTGAACTGTCTAGGACGGATCTTCTGCCACAGCGCCAGCTAACGATACAAGCTGCATGTGAGTCGGAAGATGTGACTGAAGAAGACCTCACGGACTTGGAACTCCGACGTGCAATTAAGAACACAGGTGACACTGCCCCGGGCATCGATGGTGTTATGTACTCCATGATTGCACGAGCTGGGTGGGAGGCCAGGACACTCCCAACAGCTACAATCGTACCAATTCCAAAGCACAAGGACCCAGGTAGTATTAGATCCATATCGCTGACCAGCTGCTTAGCCTCCTATGGAAACTTGGACCCACTCATCATCACATATTTGGCTTCACCAAAGGAGTGGGTACAGCAGAGTGCATAACCACTCCACTAAGCCAGATTTCTGATAGTAACTAAAAGCCTAGTATCGTCGTCTACCTCGACCTTGAAAAGGCATTTGAGCTAGCCAGACCCACAGCAATTCTGGCAATACTAGCTCTGAAGGGAATCAAAGGACGCCTCCTGGCCTGGATAGAGTCCTACCTTAGGGGCAGGCAGGCCTGTGTCAGCTTTCAGGGACACTACTCTTCCTTTAAAACCCTGGAAAAACGGATGCCACAAGGAGGTGTGCTCAGTCCTACCCTGTTTAACATCCTTATGCAGGAACTTGCTGAGCTTTCCCTTTCACAGTGGTACACAGCTCTTCAGCTATGCCGATGATCTTGCACTCGTAGTGAAGGGAAAGGTAATTTAGAACGACAGGCTCAGAGAGATTTGGACCTAATTACGCAGTCTTGCAAGGAGCTAGGCCTCAAGATCTCGGCCAAAAAATCTCTTGCAATGATGTTAAAGGGGGACCAGATCCTGTGAACAGATTACGTATTCAGGATATAGAACTTGAGTGGACAGGCTCCTACCTGTACTTGTAAATCTACATTGATAGAAAGCTGACCTTTCAGAAACAGGCCGAGTACGTCATGTCACGTGCTCTACTCAGACTCAACGCCATGAGAGCCATGACGAGGCACCGTGCAGGGGCAAGCAAAAATGTACTTTGCTTGTACTATATACAAGCTATACGCTCGCTCATTGACTACGTTGCACCGGCGTTAGCTCATCTCTTCCCGCAGAGCAGGAAAAGGATGGAGGTCGTACAAAATCAGGCGATAAGAACTATGCTTGGGGCCCCCATCTGGACCAACACAGTATGTCTCAGATCTGATGCCCGGCTTCCTTCCTTGGCTGACAGAGTAAGATACATAAACGCCTGCAAAGTGGCCACGATTCTGCACCGGCAGCAAGGTACCCCACTAAGGAGACGGATATTGACAACCATGACACAAGATCCCACACTCTTCACGGACTACTCCTGGATTCGTTCGTTTTGTGCTGCTGGGCGGAAGCTGCTGCCTATACAACTACTCCTTGAGAAGAGTTTGTGACCTTCCTGTTGCTGGGTACCATCCATCACCTCTCTGGCGCCCAGATCCAGCCGATGTTTGCATCATGCAGGTACCCATCTCTAAGCATCTCTGCAGTCAAGACACTCTCAGCAATCATGCTGAGACAAGCATAGCACTGGCAGAGGGAGGCACATGTGCAGTGTATTTCACAGATGGTTCTGTCGACCCTGACAGGAAGAGAGCAGCAGCTGGACTGTACCACAATGGTCACACAAGGCTGGCGACTCCCTGGCCACTGCACAATCCTTCAAGCTGAGCTGGTGGCGATTCAGCAGGCATTGTCACATGCCCTACGACATCGACTCCATTGATTCCACCTCTGCAATCAATGCCCTCTCCCATCCTCAACCACAGGACAATGTTCACCTCATCATATCGTTCCTTAGCTTAATGACAGCCTTAGAAGTTCAGGGTAACAGATCGACAATGAACTGATCCCCAGCCATGCTGGCATCCGGGGAAATGAGGCGGCAGATGATGCAGCCAAGGCAGCAAAGACTATCCATATGTTGGGATTACTCTCCCAATCAGCTACGACAAACCAAACTGGTTGGCTGCCAGAGCCATGAAACTTATGAGGGAGGTCTTAGGTTGATACCACATTCCACCAGGAGTACCGAAAACAGGGGACTCAGGAGAAAAACATTTCCATTGGTAAAGCTTGTCCCCCGAGCGCCCCGTACCGCGATCCAAACCCCGGCTTTTTGCTTTCCCACAGCTAAGGAAATAAATGGTCGGACAAGGCTGTGGTGAAGTGCGGAGTTTCGACCAGCACCGTTGTTCCAGGCCTCGGGGCCATAAAAACTCCAACTTATCCTTCTTGGAGTGCCAAAATGTTACTGTGAAGACACTCCGCCCGGCAACTACAGGAGGTGATATTCCCTCCCGAAGAGGACCCAGAGATGACTGCGGCCACACTAGGTACCATGGAGCCAATGAACCAGACATGCTGTTACCTGTGATAACCACATGTCCTCCTCCTCGCTAGTGTCCATAGTTAGGAGTACATATGGTTGTTCTCGCTTATGAGATGCACCAGTTGAACTGACCAGAAGAGTGCTTGAGCAGCATACGTCGCATCAGTGTAGAAACCTTTCTCCCTCGGAAGCCAGAGACGGGTCATCGCAAGATTGAGACCCGTGCTAGGACTACGGTCTTGACGAACATTATACATACATACCTCTCGACTCAGTATTACATTACAACGTGCAGATCAGACACACCAGAGCACTGCTTACTCACGATGCATTACTCTAACAAAGTAAAGATCAAACCAGTGAGTGGCACAACCAATGAGTCGTCCAAACTAGCACTTGCAGCTGTCGTTAGTGGCAGGCTGCAAGTGAAATGCAATGCGATTTTATCGCTCAAGGAGGCCTTTGTTGTCGTCTGTACAGACGACACAGAGGCTGAGAAACTCTTACCTCTACTGCTACTACCATTGTACGAGACCAGGGATTCTTGTCTTGACTTCCCTAGCACTGAGGGCCAGGAGAACTGTGTTCCTCAAGCGACTCGACAACCTTATCACTGTACAGGCCACTGAAGAAATCAAGTAATCTATCGAAGCAAAGAACCCTTGGGCCAAGGTGGACTTCATTACTGAAATATCCAATGTTTTCTCAATGCGAAGGTCACCTTCATGACGTCAACATGGGCCAGACTCTCGCTGAGGGCCTGGCTACACACTTCCACTCAACCCAGCCTTCATCGAAGCAAAAATTTCCCAAATATCTCCAGTGCTATAATTTTTACTCATACCTACACACCACAAAATGATTGTCTTACCAAAGGGAAAAGGGGTTTCGCTCCACCTGGGCCGTGAGGGTCTGACTTCAAAAATTTGCCTACTGCTTCACCACCTAAATGTTTGAACGCAAGAATGACCATCATACTCTTGCGCCGGGGTGCCCAAACAAAGAGCATACTAAAGAAACAACAACAAAAAAGGGAAAACCCAACCCAAAAGCAACCACTAGCAGACACTACAAAAAAACTACAAGCCACCGCAAGCTGCTCCCACCACTTCCGTGCCAGCATCTACTGCCGACTCCCCAAGATTTTTGTTGCATTATGAACTCATTTTCAAACAGCTACCGGGTTTCCCTTCAACACCACCAAAATGAACTTTCAAACTAAATAAATGCCGGGCCTCACTTTCCCCTGTATCCCCAGGTTACTTCTAAAAAACCCCAAAGCGATAAGAACAGAATGCGTCTTCAGAAATCCATCAGCCCCTCCAGGACGGAACAGTAAAGTATACCCAAAACCAAAACTGTTTACGTAACCCCCGGAGCCCATGACCAACACCTTTGGAAGTCAGTACACCTCAGAGAGGAAAATTTCCCGATGCTTCAGAAGGGGGACCTTGAAGACGGTACCCTCCCTGCACGACTATCCAGCCCAAAACACCATGAAATAATTTTCCCCACATTTTGCGTCTGCTAAAGCGGGTGGGGCTCCAAATCGACCCTGAAAACTGCTGCCTCTGCCAACTGCGCTTCTCTTGAAATAAAGGGTATAAAATACCGAACAAGGGAAATATAAACACAAATGAAAAAAGTATAATGTGCACCTTTATTGACAACGTTTCACCCACAACAGTGCTTTTTCAAGTCACACAACGGATCTACCTGGGTTGGAAGGTACGGGAGTATTTATAGTTCAGAATGTTGAGGTCGGTTGGAGAATGCTGCATCTGATGACTACCGGGTGGGGTTTATAAGTCTTGGGTAGCTAGGCGGGGTATTAGACAAGTTGTGAGTAGCCCTTTCTGCAGTGTTCTATGTTCTTATGTGGGATAGCGATGAAAAATTTTCTTGGCGAGGGGTTCAGCTATGTTATAGAAGCCATTGCTCTGGTTGAAATTGTTTGGTTATAGAGATAAACGATGATTCCAGGATTTTTTCTGTATTGAGTGTTGTCTTCTGTGGCTATAAGTCTTGAGTTTCTGTAGTTAATTAAAGGGTTGTGTGAATTGCGTTGTTTAAAACAGGCATTCCTTGTATCGCCCAGTCCTGCTTGCATATTGGTTTTTCTGAAATACGTGTTTGGAGGTCTCTTGATGCTTCGCCCACATATAATTTGTTGCAGTCATTATAAGGGATTATGTATACCCCTGCAGAGGATGGAGGCTTGTCCTGTCTACTACTGGTGATGTCCTTGATGGTCGTGGTTGTGGAGGTAGATACTTGGAAGATGTTTTTGCAAAGATGCGGAAACATTTTGGCAATGGATTTGGGTGGGAAGACTATGAATGAATTAAGACACATGTGCAACATCTGGGTATCTTTATTGTAGACGTTTCGCCATCCAGTGGCTTTATCAATACAAATTCTAGGACATAACGTGAAGACAGTAGAACTATGTACAGAAGATGAGGTAATCAGTCCCTCAACCTAGGATAAGTGCGAAGAGCACCATAGTCGGGGAGATTCTAAAAAGGGAAAGGGACTATGTATCTCTTCTCAGCAGTGTCTTCTCTGGGTGTGTTGAAGATGTTTAATGCTCGCCGCTGCAGTCTCTGATGAAGTGACGAGGATAGTGGAGTTTAGAAAATACTTGTTCAATTATAGTGCATTCTTCCTCAAGGAACTCGTTGCTGCAGATTCTGAGTGCACGCAGGAAGAAGCCTATAATTACACCACGTTTGGTTTTGGCGTCGTGGTGAGAGTAGAAGTGGAGAAGATCGTTTAGTTTGGGGGGGTTTTCGATAGACTTTAAAACGAAGTTCGTGGTCAGCTTTGCAGAGTAGAACATCAAGGAAAGGAAGAGTGTTGTCGACTTCTTTCTTCAAGTGTGAACTGGATTGAAGGCTCGACCGGGTTGAGCTTGTCTTGGAGAGCTTGAACTTTTGAAGCTTTAGGAGTTATGAGGAGAATGTCGTCAACAAACGGAGCCAGGTGACAGACGAAGGAAAATGTGGAGAAACTTTTCGGCTTCTAGATGTTTCATGTATAGGTTCGCCAGGACGGGCACTGAGTGGCCCGAACCCATTGGTAGTCCAAAAGTCTGCTGAAAGAGGTGATTTTCGAAAGAGAAACCGTAAAGACAACACATAGTTCAACAAGGTCGATGAAATCGCTGGCTGGAATGGGAAGATCAAGTGAATCGTCAATTTTCCTGCGCAAGAGATCGATGGCTTGTCTAGTAGTTACTTTAGTGAATAGGGAAGTCCCCGTCAAGGCTGGAAAGTTTCTTGTTCCTGATGTTGATGTTGCGAATGCGATTGAGAAGATCACCTGAGTGTTTGAGATGTGCTGGACTGATAGGCCCAAAGTTTAGAGAGGTGTTTGGCGAGAATTCCTGAGAGCTGGTGGTGGAGCACAGCTTTCCCGAGGATATGGGCCTCATGGGATACCAGCTTGTGAGCCTTTGGCAGGCCGTACATTCTGGCAGGTCGGGGGTTTCTGGGCATGGGTGCAGAAGTTTCTTCCCTTGTTCTGAGCCCCTCAGAATGCGGCGAGTCCTTTTAAGAAAAGTTTTTAGTAAGGTTGTCCACTTGGTTAGTTTTTGAGAGGTTTGTAGGGATCTGGGTCATTAAGTAGATTGAGCATTTTTTTCCTGTAATCGTCAGTGTTCATGATAACAACACCACCTCCTTTTATCAGCGGTGGTGACCCTGATGGTTTGTGTCTTCTGCTAAACCTTTGAATGCAATTGATGTAACTTCGAGGGAGACTGGGAGCTGCGTGTTGAGATGGCTGCTGAGATGATGCCTTTAAGATAGCCTTTTTGAAGTCGAGTCATTGTGTCTGTAGTTTTTGGCGATGAAATTTAGGTCTTGTTTTGGTTTCGTAATTCCTGTTGCGAATTTGAGGCCTAAGCTGAGGGCTTCAGTTTCCTGTGTTTACAGTGGACGAGATGAAAGATTTTGAATAATTTCAGGTCTTCCTATACTTTTCCAATTACTATTATCGCAGAGTGTTTGTAGTTTCCTAGTAAGTCTGATCTTCTGTTGAACATTCGCTGTGGTAACTCTACTGCGAATGATTTCGGCGGTGCGTCTGTTCATGTTGCCCCGGAGTGTTGTGCCTAGTGTTCTGGCTTGGAGAAAAGCTTCCTTTGTACATTGGTTAAGTCATCTGCACACTCTTCAGGTAGGTCCGAGCTGTAGCGGAGAAAGTTTGGGTTTTATGTTGGCAATTTGAGGAGGAGTAGATCTTGGTAAGACTATTCTTGGATGCAATTTACTAAGAAAATTGTGTCTGTTGCGAAGTTTAGTAAGCTTTTTAGAAGAAGGTCCCCGGTATTCTCTGTGTGAAGGATCCATTTCTACTGCAGTGTTTGACACGATGGAAATAAATGGTATAAAATACCGACACAATGGAAATATAAAAAACAAATGCAGTATAATGTATCCTTTATTGACAACGTTCACCCACACAGTGGGCTTTTTCAAGTCACACACGGATCTACCTGGGGTTGGAAGGGACAGGATATTTATAGTTCAGAATGTTGAGGTCAGTTTGGGGAAAAGCTGCATCTGATGATCTCCCGGGTGGGGTTATAGATCATCAGATGCAGCATTCTCCACCTGACCTCAACATTTTGACTATAAATACTCCCTACCTTCCAAACCCCCGGTACGTACATTGTCCATTGACACACTCAGTTCACGGAGTTCACTATCTTATCACAAGATAGGCACATGGCTTCTCCCGAAAAGAAGAGTCACGATGCTCCATGAACACGACGGAGGACCAGATTTGGAAATGGGGCGATATTCTAGCGAAGAAGTTGCGAGAGGAAGAATAAATCCGCTCACATTGTAGCAGATCTGACAGTCCCCCAAACCCCGGAGCCAGCGACAATAGAAACAGTGCGGAATAAACACCCCCCCACCCCCGAAAAACCAAGAGGAAAGGAACACTGTGGACAAGAAAAGAAGCGCCATCCGTCCAAGGAGCAGGCAAACCAGCTCAACCGACCTGGCAAATTCAAGGTG
Source organism: Cherax quadricarinatus (assembly GCF_026875155.1). Lineage (NCBI taxonomy): Eukaryota > Metazoa > Arthropoda > Malacostraca > Decapoda > Parastacidae > Cherax > Cherax quadricarinatus. Next base: position 14,741 of record NW_026506195.1, read on the forward strand.
AAGTCTTACGGGGGCCACAGAACCCACTATGGGTTGTTTCATACCTGGAATCACGACACAACCTGAAGTTCAAGATATGTTTTAACTTGAGGGGAGAACCCAAAATTGACTCCTCTCAACAAGGAAATGTATACCACCTTGAAGAGAGTCATGGAGACAGATCGCTCATTCACCCTGGAGGAACTGGACCTCGGCAGAAGATCAACAAGGGTGTAGTGATGCGATACCCGCTGATGATGCCCATCGAGGGAGTATCAGCTCACCCCAGTGTGGTGTCAGCTCAACGTCTCAAGGCAAAAACGGCAGGCAATGCACCAACCCGACAGGTTCCATCCATGAGGA
>NW_026506196.1:0-15771 GCF_026875155.1 Cherax quadricarinatus
CCCCCCCCCCCCTTCACCTTTTCTTTTTCCCCTTTGTCACTGTCATGGGTGACTTTTTTTTTTTCTTGCTTCAGGGAACAATATATTACATCTTCTTCTCCTCCTCCTCCTCCTCCTCTTCTCCTCCTCCTCCTCCTCCTCCTCCTCTCCTCCTCCTCTTCCTTCCCTCCTCCTCCTCCTCCTCCTCCTCTTCCTCCCCTCCTCCCCCTACCTCCTCCCTTGCTTTTGGGTCTCAAACTCCTCCAAATCATGAAATTGATCTTCACTGACACTTCCATCTGTGTTAGAGCATCACTTGGGAAGAGAAGAGTCCCAGATTTGCTGGGGAATCACATATTTCTTACCGCTAGACATGCTGAAAAAGGACAACTGAAATGGCATTCCCACAATGCACCACTGGCTCCCCGATTTTTTTTATATGGTGCACACTGACCATGGAGACCCATTCTCTCACATGTGGGCCTACCAGCTTTCTCCTGCTTGATTTGAAGCTGCTAGAATTTATGCGTATAAATACGTCAGAAACATTGGCTCGTAAGACGTATTTATACGTCGGAAACAGTCAAAGGGTTAAATTAATCACAGTAATCAAAATAATAATAATCACTTCTCTCGAGTACAGTATTATTGTGCTGAAAGCACATATCACATTTATAATTCTTAAGTACCGTCTGGTACATTAACATTTAATAAGATATTACAAATATATACAAGTAAGTTTGTGTGTATGTGTGTAAGTGCTCTAAGTAGTTCGCTATGTCTCAAGACTCGACTAGACTTAAACAAGTGACTGACAAAGTCCTCAAATAAACTAACTTCTTGACCAACTGGCAGTCAGAACAGTCTGCTTGAACAATAAAAAGAATGCTAAACCCAATAGCAATATAACAAGCAACTGCGACACAGAATCAGGAACAAGGAGATAATATAACGACACTAAGTAGGGACCATCAGCAGATCCTCCACAAAAGTCACAAAACTCCCATACTACTGAATCTAAGTTCAGCATAAGAAAATCCCCGACTGTGATAATACACAGATACCAGTACAAGTTAGGTCAGAAGCTACAGCTCAGGACCTAAGTTGCTCAGAGTGTCTATGCGACACACAACCTCAGTACAACGTCGAAAATCACTAAGTCTATACAATGTTCTGCGAACAGAGTTCTACAGAACTAACAAGAATAATGAGACAGACAATCTGTCCAACCACCAAGAGAGTCTAGACCAGACTGAATACTTCAGGCGAGGTGAGGACACCCCCCCTCGATCACGTGATAGCTCCGTGGACAGCTGCAGCTTAGAAACAGAAGCCGGCAGTCTAACGAGCAAAGAGAGATAATTACAGTAGTTAGACAATCAAGACTTGAACTGAGCACATAATGTGTTACATCCTACCTAACCAAAGGAAGCTAAGTCAAATAACAATATAAAGCAATACATTTACGATTTAGCTATTATCGCAAATATAAGCAACATAAAATTATATGAAAAGGTAATACACATGTAATATATATACATACATTGCAACCCATTCAGGAGCTGCAACACCCCCCCAACACGACAAACGGTCACACTAGGAGTTGTGTTAATGTCTTTCACTTTTGATTACTCATGATATTTTAAATAACAATTAATAAAAAACATTAATAAATTCCTCTTTCCAAAGCACTTCTATAATTTTAACAGTGTCGTTTCCTATATTTATGCCCCAGTACTAGGCGACACAGTATGTATCTCTGCTATCTTTGGTTATATACATCAGTGCGAGAAGGATCGTAGAAAAGTTAATATCTTGTGTTATAGACAGGAGACAGCTTCCACTTTTAAGTAGTTTTTGGGGAAAATGCTAAGCTTTTAAGACACTGAATAAAACAGTTTAAGTGTGTATGGGGGGGGGGTCTGCGGCAGGACGTGTTTTCGTCACACAGTACATCGCCCACACCCCTACCCACTAACACTCGCTTATGTCTCCTCCAACACCTCTTACTGGAATTTTATAAAAAATTTAAATTTAAACATGAGTATATAAGAAAAATTTGGGGAAGGGATTACTTTACTTTACAAATTTGACATGCAAGTAAAAAAAGGTTTTGGGGCATTAAAATTACTTTAATTTTAATGTAAACATAATTTTTTAAGGACGTGACAGAGCGTCGCAATTACATTAAAATGCCACTTGTGTGTTTTATACTAAAGAAAAAGGGTTGGTTTTGGGGGGGCCCCACCTCATGATCCTAGCATTTTTATTTTTTCATAGTTTAATAAAATGAGTGGTTTGTGGTCTAAAAAATGCAAATTTTAAGGGGGAAGTCCCAAAAACACGTCAAAAATTTTCCCAAAGGGCCCCACAAGAGTAGACCCTCTTTCTAAATGTGGCAAAATTTTTTTGGGTGTCATTTAACCTAGATGAATATAACAATGGATGGAGATGTCAGTGGATGTTGATTTTGGGGCAGCACAACCCCCACTGCTAACCATCGCCTCTATATGAAAAAGGGGAAATTGAAATTAGGACTTTTCAACATGGAGCAGAGGAAACAGATGTTTTAAACCTTTTGAAGAGTCGAACAATGATAATGACTAGTCCAATAACAAATTTTGGGCTATAATAAACACATGAGAGGTGTGGTGGGGGGTGTGGTGCGGGTTTGCCTGTCACTTGACACAGTGGCAACGTCGCACATATCACTATGTTTCCTTCTCTTTGGCCAAGTAAAATGTTTTCCCTTTACCGAGTGTCTTTTTGACACCCAAATGTCCTCCTATGGGACTATTGTGAGCAAAATCAACGGCTTGTTCACGAAATGTAACTGGTAAGCTACGAGATGCTTGACTGTGGTGGAAACACTATCACTGACAACTTACTGTATTTTTCTCCATCAGTACACCATTACATAATAGTAAAATTATCAGATCCTTTGCTTCACTCTCAGTAACTGCATATCTCTCAGTCTTTCCCGTGACTGAGTTGAAAATTTTAAGAGTTGTGTCCCCGACTAGGGGGATGACAGGGGGGATTGGTGTTAATGACCCCCGGGGGCCCGAGCTCATAAACAATATCAAGCCCAATCATTGTCATCCCTAAATCAACAGGAACAAGGATGGTTTTGAAACTTTGACATAGCTCTAGTAATTGCGCGAGAGGAAATAAAATGGGTTTTTTCTTTCAAGCTTCAAAGGCATAAATTTCATCAGTGTTTTTTTCAATTTAAAGTGGTTTTTTAATTACCGATGAAGGGTTCGTTCCCCATCAACAATCCATGGCCTGATGGGAAATACACCATGGATTTAAAACCCCCTGAAATTAAAACCCGTATAATAGCTTGTTTCAATGTTTTTTGTGGGAAAAGGTATTTTTTAACGTCCCACCATGGTTCTAACAAAAAACCCATCTTGGTTAGGTATCGTTTTGGTTTAGTAATCTTTTCTTAAAAATGGAGATAACTGCCCTGTCTCTGAAAATAAAATTTTCTCAGTGTGATTCGTCAAAACCTACTTTACCTCTCGAAAAAATACGGGCCATGCGAACGAATATTTTCGTAGATACACTTTTGACGCTGTCTCTGTTTTTGATTAAAATTTTTAAAACGTAGGTCAGAGGTATTTCTTATTTTGGGTCTTTGTTGCCGGGGGAGGTCGACTTGTGGGGGGCGCCAGCCGCAATGCTCTCGACTCTTTTTAACTTTTGCAAACTCTCTAGCATTCCTTATCGTTTCAATGGTACATTTAACTTCTTTTCTCGATATCAGATTTCTGTCTAGCCACAGAGAAGTACGGTTGTGGTTTTCTGGTAAAGGTACAAGAAATTACAGTAGAGGTAATCAGGGCCCGCAATGAGCATGATTTAGGTTGCCAACTCTAGGCAATTTTTAGTTACCTTGTTTCTCTGTGTTTTAGTACGTTAAATTTGGAGAAATCTCAAATTTCTGCAATGTGCAGTTTCCAGAATATCCGAGGTATTATTTTCAATATCTTGATTCACAGACATACAGTTTTTAAACCTTCATGTAGTAACAACTGAACCAGGCTTTCGAGTTGTTACACTTTGGCGACCTACACCCCCTTCAAAGAACTTTTTTCTCTCGGCAAATTCACAAGTTTTTATTTGTCGTCGTTTTTAACGTACGAAATGCACGTTGATAACTTAAAGGGAACAAGTTAACGTCTCTAGAATAGTTTGTTTGACAGCACTAACTAATTACTTGGCAAATGGTAAAGTAGCAGTACAAGTTTGACTCTTCCTGTCAAACTGTTGCAACAAGGTAGCCCAGTGCTTACGTGGCGTTCAAGCATGCCTGGTTTTCAAACACAAAAAAATAGGTGTCTAAGTCACTCAAAAAAATTTTGGAACCATGGATGAGCTTTCGACTTAAAAGTGTCCCGTGATCTATCAGCTGTTGTCTTCCAAGACGAACTTTTTTCCCCTGGAAATCTTCTTCATTCAATTTCCCCTGTGCCTCTATTTGTGCAGTCGAAAATAAAGAGGCGTTCAAACCCCTCAAACTGTTCCTGAAATAGGCCAGTGATAATGGAGGGTAAGGAAAATTTCATTCTTTCTGGGTGTCCCTTTGGGCAGAAACTTCGTCCAGCCATCCCTAAGAGTCTAGATTGCTCTAGGATAAGTAGTACAGGTGTAGATAAACCCTTTCTGTATTAGGTCGTCATACTGCCAGCTTTACTTTTGTACTATTTTTGTAAGGGGAGGGAAGGCCCTTTTTAAACCCCCGGGAGAAAACCCGAGCTTTTACTAGGGGGGGACACTGGGCTCCTTCCCCTTATTTTGCTCTTTCTTCTAAGTCACAAAATAGGTCATACTTCCTAATTGTGACACTAGGCTTTCTGAGTCTGAATCAAATCGACATTTTCTGTATGAGCAGGAAAAAATTTTAAATCTTTAATTAACGTTCTGACGTTTCTGCGGTTGAAATTTCCTGTTATCGTCACCCCGAGTTTTTTGGGCCCTACTCGCCAACATGTTAAATTTTTAAAATGTACTCAACTCAGACAAAGTCAGAGTATAAATTTAAAACGGGTTTTCCTTTGGCATTAATCAGGGAAAATAATTGTACTAAGAGAGTGTTTAGGGGAAACTTTTAATCCAAATTGGGAAATTTTTAGTTTTGGTGGTTTAGGCTAGAACTCTTTAAAACGTTTTCCCCTTCTCCTTGGACAAGAGACTCAGTCGGGTTTTACATACACCCACCTGGTAGTAGAAAAAAGACTAAACTCAAAGTCTTCGGTTTTAAGAAATTTACTAAAAGTTTTGATCATAGAGTTACTGGGTATGTCAAAATGGCAATTTCCCCAAACCCCTTTGGATCAAGAGCCCCCCGGGACGGGCCCCCCATTTGTTACAAAAAAACGGATTCTAAAAGCTTTTGAGATCTCCCGTGAAAACAGAAGGGACCCGCCCTTCTAGCATCCAGCCTGTTCTGGGGTTTTTTAAAAAATTTGTCGTATCCTTGTTTTTTCCCAAATTTTTCCTTAGAATTCAGGATTGGGTTCAACAGTGGCCCTTTTGGAAATTTCCCAAATGGAAAGGGTACAAATAGAGAAATTAAAAATTTAATAAATTTTTAAGTTAGAGGTATATTATCAAATTAAATTAAAATTAATCCCCAGTAATCAAAAATTTAAAAATAAACACTTCTCTCGAGTACGTTTATTGTGCTGGGAAAAAACATTCACATTTATAATTCTTAAGTACGTCTGGTAATTTAAAATTTTAAAAAGTATTACAAATATATAAAGGGAAGTTTTTTTTTTTGTATGTGTGTAAATGCTCTAAAATAGTTCACTATGTCTCAAGACTCGACTAGACTTAAACAAGTGACTGACAAAGTCTCAAATAAACTAACTTCTTGACCAACTGGCAGTCAGAACAGTCTGCTTGAACAATAAAAAGAATGCTAAACCCAATAGCAATATAACAAGCAACTGCGACACAGAATCAGGAACAAGGAGATAATATAACGACACTAAGTAGGGACCATCAGTAGATCCTCCACAAAAGTCACAAAACTCCCATACTACTGAATCTACGTTCAGCATAAGAAAATCCACGACTGTGATAATACACAGATACCAGTACAAGTTAGGTCAGAAGCTACAGCTCAGGACCTGAGTTGCTCAGAGTGTCTATGCAACACACAACCTCAGTACAACATTGAAAATCACTAAGTCTATACAATGTTCGGCGAACAGAGTTCTACAGAACTAACAAGAATAATGAGACAATCTGTCCAACCACCAAGAGAGTCTAGACTAGACTGAATACTTCAGGTGAGGTGAGGACACCCCCCCCTCGATCACGTGATAGCTCCGTGGACAGCTGCAGCTCAGAAACAGAAGCCGGCAGTCTAACGAGCAAAGAGCGATAATTACAGTAGTTAGACAATCAAGACTTGAACTGAGCACATAATATGTTACATCCTACCTAACCAAAGGAAGCTAAGTCAAATAACAATATAAAGCAATACATTTACGATTTAGCTATTATCGCAAATATAAGCAATATAAAATGATATGAAAAGGTAATACACATGTAATATATATACATACATTGCAACCCATTCGGGAGTTGCAACAATTACTTATATTCCAGGTTTTACACATGAATTCCATTTTGATTTTCCATTCACACAGGATTTTTATTCACACAAAAAATAGAAGATTTACTGTTGTGCAATATTGTAATAATTGTATAAATAATATCAGTGCATTTGTGAATGCATTTTAGAACCACCAGTTAATGCGTATTGGATGCGTGATGTTATTTGTTTATTCTTGAACATCGGCAAAACTAGAACATTTCCTCTACTTTGAGGACAGTTTCAAGCTATTTTCAGTCCTAAAACCAAGCAAAATCATCTCTATGTCTGTAATATATGTTCCAGTCTACCAACTGAAACCAAGAAACTGTGACTGCAACTACAGTGGACCCTCAAGTTTCGGCAGCATCGACTTTCATGAAGTCCAACTTTCGGCAAGATTTTTCGGCAAAATTTGGCCTCACGGTTCATGATTAGACTCGTGATTCAGCGGCCATCAGGTACCCGTCCGCCCGTCACTGTGCACACAAAGCCAGTCTCCCACGCTATTCACACTCATTTTGTCATTGTTTACCAACGCGTGACCATCACCCCGAGGGTTTATACGTAATAATCCATTGTTTTTTGTGATTGCAGCTGCTATATAAGTCACCATGGGCCCAAGGAAAGCTAGTGCAAGCCCTTTGGTAAAGAAAGTGAGGAACACGATCGAATTCAAGAAGGAAATCATTGAAAAATATGAGAGTGGAGTGCATGTTACAGAGCTTGCCAGGATGTATGGCAAACCCCATTCAACCATCACTTCGATCGTGGCGAAAGGAAAGGAAATAAAGTGTGCTGTTGTTGCAAAAGGGGTAGATATGCTGACAAAAAGGAGACCACAAATCCTCGAAGAAGTGGAGAGGTTATTGTTGGTGTGGATTACCAAAAAACAGTTAGCAGGAGAAAGTGTTACTCAGTCGATAATATGTGAAAAGGCAAAGCAGTTGCATGACGATCTCGTAAAGAAAATGCCTGCAACAAGTGGTGATGCTTGTGATTTTAAGGCCAGCAAAGGTTGGTTGAGATTTAAGAAGCGTAGTGGCATTCACAGTGTGATAAGGCATGGTGAGGCTGCCAGTTCTGACAAAATTGCAGCTGAGAAGTTTGTACAGGAATTTAAGGAGTGCATAGACGCTGGAGAATTCAAACCCCAACAAGTCTTTAATTGTGACAAAACAGGCCTCTTTTGGAAGAAAATACCAAAGAGGACCTACATCACGCAGCAGGAAACGGCACTCCCAAGACACAAGCCTATGAAGGATAGGCATACTCTCATGTTTTGTAGTAATGTAGTGAGGATTTTAAAAGTGAAGCCTTTACTGGTGTATCACTCTGAAAATCCCAGTGTGTTCAAGAAAAACAGTGTCGCTAAGAGTAATTTGTGTGTGATGTGGAAGGCTAACAGTAAGGCATGGGTCACAAGGGATATTTTCCTAAACTGGTTTAATGAAGTGTTTGGCCCAGTGTGAAGAAATACCTCCAGGAAAAATAAACTGTCACTCAAGTGCCTCCTGGTAATGGACAATGCTTCTGCTCATCCTCCAGACTTGGAAGAGTAAATAGTGGAGGAGTTTAGTTTCATCATGGTTAAGTTCTTGCCCCCTAATACAACTTCTCTCCTCCAGCCCATGGACCAGCAGGTCATCTCAAACTTCAAAAAACTCTACACAAAAGCAGTGCTTCAAAAGTGCTTTGAAGTGATCTCAGACACAGAATTGACCCTAAGAGAGTTCTGGAAAGATCACTTTAATATCCTCCATTGCATAAACCTTATAGGTAAGTCTTGGGAGGGAGTGACTTCCAGGACTTTGAACTCTGCTTGGAGAAAATTGTGGCCAGAATGTGTAGAAGAGAGATTTTGAAGGGTTTGGGGCTGACCCTATGGAGCCTATGACAGTTGTGGAATCTGTGGCATTGGGGATGTCCCTGGGTTGGAGGTGAGTGGTGAGGATTGTGAAGAGTTGGTGGAGAACCACAGGGAAGAGCTAACCACTGAAGAGCTGCAAGAGCTTCATCTGCAACAGCAACAAATCACAGCTCAGGAAACTGCTGCAGAGGAGGAGGAGGAAGAGAGATGGAGGAAGGTGCCTTCTTCAAAGATTAAGGACATTTGTGCAAAGTGGACTGAAGTGCAAACATTCATGGATGAACTTCACCCTAACAAAGCTGTTTTGCAGACCATATATAGGCAACATGTACAATGACAGTGTTGTGTCCCACTTCAGACAAATCTTTAAAGAAACGCCAGAAACAGAGCTCTCTGGACAGATATTTTGTGCGACAGGGTTCCAGTGACTCAAGTTGTTCCCAGTGCCAGTGTCTTTAAGAAACAAAGAAGGGAAGTAACCCCAGTTAAGGACTTCATATCTGAAGTCCTAATGGAAGGAGATTCTCCTTCCAAACAATAGTGTACACCTTCCTCCTATCCCTTCCTCCCGTCTTCCATCCACCCAGAAGTCTTCAGTAAAGGTAAGTGTAATGTTATCATTATTTTTTATATGCATGTACTTGATTTCTCATTGTTTTCAGTATGTAAATCTTTATTTAATTTGAAAAAAAAAATATTTTATTTTAATATTTTTGGATGTCTGGAACGGATTAATTTTATTTCCATTATTTCTTATGGAAGGAGATTCTCCTTCCAAACAATAGTGTACACCTTCCTCCTATCCCCTCCTCATGTCTTCCATCCACCCAGAAGTCTTCAGTAAAGGTAAGTGTAATGTTATCATTATTTTTTACATGTATGTACAGTGGACCCCCAGTATTCGATGGCATCGGTATTCGATAAATCCTGTATTCGATGCATTATATCACAAAAAACTTTCCTCGGTATTCGATTGAAAACCCAGTATTCGATACGATTCATACAAGACGTGTCTACGTGTGGCCTGAACTGCCCCGTGCGTGCCAGTGTTTACAAGCCAGCCAGTGTGCGCGCATCTAAGGATACATTCGGTACATTCCATATTATCCATATTATCACTGTCTTTGGTGCTTGTTTCTGCAAAATAAGTCACCATGGGCCCCAAGAAAGCTTCTAGTGCCAACCCTTCGAGAAAAAAGTCGCTAATGACTTATGAAATGAAGAAAGAGATAATTGCAAAGTACGAAAGTGGAGTGCGTGTGTCGGAGCTGGTCAGGTTTTTATAATAAACCCCAATCAACCATCTCTACTAGTGACCAGGAAAACGGCAATCAAGGAAGCTGTTCTGCAAAAGGTGAAAACTGTGATTACGAAACAGCGACTGCAGTGTTAGAAAATGTTGAGAGACGTTATGGTGTGGATAAATGAAAAACAGATAGCAGGAGATAGAAATCTCTCAAGCGACATTTGTGAAAAAGGCTAGGCAGTTGCATGACGATTTGGTAAAGAAATTGCCTGCAACTGTGGTGATGTGAGTGAATTTTAAGGCCAGCAAAGGTTTTGGTTTAAAAGTTTTAAGAATCGTAGTGGCATACATAGTATGATTAGGCATGGTGAGGCTGCCAGTTCGGACCAAAAAGCAGCTGAAAAATATGTGAAGGAATTAAAGGGAAATTACATAGACAGTGAAGACTTGAAACCTGAACAAGTTTTAATTGTGACAAAACAGGCCTGTTTTGGAAGAAAATGACAAGCAGGACCTACTTTTACTCAGGAGGAAAAGGCACTCCCGGGGACATAAGCCTATGAAAGACAGGCTTACTCTTCTCATGTGTGCCAATGCTAGTGGTGATTGCTAAGTGAAGCCTTTATTGGTTGTATCACTCTGAAACTCCCAGTTTCAGAAAAACAATGTCCTCAAGGCTAATTTGTGTGTGCTGTGGAGGGCAAACATTTAAGGCATGGGTCACTAGGGACTTTTTCTATGACTGGTTACACCAAGCATTTGCCCCCACTGTGAAAAATTACCTAACTGAAAAGAAATTAGACCTTAAGTGCCTCCTGGTATTAGACAATGCCCCTGGTCATCTACAGACTTGGCAGAGCGATTTTTCTGGGGACATGAGCTTCATTAAGGTCAAGTTTTTGCCTCCTAATACCACTCCTCTCCTGCAGCCCATGGACCGCAGGTCATTTCCAAATTCAGAAACTGTACCAAAAGCTATGTTTCAAAGGTGCTTTATAGTGGCCACAGAAATCAACTGACTCTAAAAGAGTTTTGGAGGGATCACTTTAATATCCTCAATTGTTATAAACCTTATGGGTATGGCTTGGGAGGGAGTGACTAAGAGGACCTTGAACTCTGCTTGGAAAAAAACTGGGGGTCAAAATTGTGTAGACAAAAGGGATTTTGAAGGATTTGAGGCTAACCCTGAGAACCCTTTATGCCAGTTGAGGAATCCATTGTGGCATTGGGGAAGCCCTTTGGGGGTTGGAGGTTAGTGGGGAGGAGGGTGGAAGAGTTGGTGGAGGGAGGACAGTGAAGAACTAACCACTGATGAGCTGTAGATCATCTTCAACAGCAAGAGACCCCCACTTGGGGAAAAACTGCTTCGGAGGAGGGGATAGAGAAATTGAAGAAGTTGCCTTCTTCAAAGATTAAGGAAATGTGTGCAATGTGGCTTGAAGTGCAAACCTTTTTTGATGACAATCACCCTAACAAAAGCTATTGCAAGCCGTGCTGGTGACTATTACACTGACAATGTTGTGAAACACTTTAGAAATGTGATAAAGGAACAGGGGGTACAGGCCACTATGGACATATATGTTGTGAGACAGAAATCCAGTGACTCTCAAGCTGGTCCTAGTGGCATTAAAAGAAGAAGGGAAGTAACCCTGGAAAAGGACTTGCTACCTCAAGTCCTAATGGAAGGGGATTCCCCTTCTAAACACTAACACCTCTCCCCTCCTCCCATCCCCATCAATCATTACCAGATCTTCATTAAAGTTAAGTGTCAATTATTTTATTGTTACTGTAATTATTCTATTGCATTAAACTTAAGGGGGCTGGAGGGCAATTTTCCGCGCGCGCTCACCCAAAAATCGAAAAAATATGGAAATTGAGTTATATACAGTGGACCCCCGCATAACGATCACCTCCAAATGCGACCAATTATGTAAGTGTATTTATGTAAGTGCGTTTGGACGTGTATGTTTGGGGGTCTGAAATTGACTAATCTACTTCACAATATTCCTTATGGGAAAAAATTCGGTCAGTACTGGCACCTGAACATACTACTGGAATGAAAAAAGTTCGTTAACCGGGGGTCCACTGTATACTGAAAAATAGCTCAACTCTTTGGCAACACAATGGTACCAGAATGAATGTTCTACGACGTTTCTACAAGAAATTATAGTCATTTATATCAGGTATGGTGACGGCGATGTTGGTAGCGAGTCTGCTCACGGCCCATATATTTTTTGGAGTTATTTCCTTGTTTTTTATCGCCTTTTCTTGCATTATTCTTTCTAATATAAATACTGACTATTTGGGATCATAAAACAGTAGGCGGGACTATCCGCAGACTGAGCGACAGTGGGAACCAGATGGGAACGCTCGGCGTGTTTCCAGCGCTCCCAGGTGCTAGCCAGGAATCGCCCTTATTACGCTTATATCAGCTTATATATCAACTCTACGGCTTATTTGTCTATCAGAATTGAATCTAATATGATATAATAAAAACTCTAAATAACATACAAACATGTTATATACTCTAGACCCGAATAAAATAGGGCCATAATATGGCCCGAGATTATCGGGAATATTTCGATTAAATGTGTAACTGGTTTACCCCCGTCGTTTTCTAGTAAGAGAAAATGGGTTTTTTAGAGGCTAACTGCACTAGAACATCAGTTTACTAAGAAATACACCCAAACAAACGCGATTTTCGCGAAAATTTTTTTTTTTTTTTTGAGACGGGGGCCGGCCGGCGTTCCCGGCCGATATCTCGGAAGTACAGTGGACCCCCGCATACCGTACGCATCGCATACCATACAATCCGCATACCGGACGCTTTGATCGCAAAAATTTTGCCTCGCATACCCCCAAAAAAACCGCTAAACCGCCTTTCGTCCGAGACGCGTCCAATGTGCGGCCTGAGCCACGCTCACATGTTCCGCCGGTGGCATTGTTTCCCAGCCAGCCTCCGCGGTAACATCCAAGCATACAATCGGAACATTTCGTGTTATTACAGTGTTTTTTGGTGATTTTTCTGGAAAATAAGTGACAATGGGCCCAAGAAAGCTTCTAGTGAAAAACCCTCAGGCAAATAAGGGTGAGAATTACTATAGAGATGAAGAAAAAGATCATTGATAAGTATGAAAGTGGAGTGCGTGTCTCCGAGTGGCCAGGTTGTATAAAAAACCCCCAAATTCAACCATCGCTACTATTGGTGGTACGCTGCTGCTGCTGCGTACCACCGTCAGCTGCTGCTGCACTGTCAGCTGCTGCTGCACTGTCAGCTGCTGGCTGTTGTTTACCACCATCAGCTGCTGCTGCTGCTGTAGCTCTCTGCTGCTGCTGTAGCATCGTCTGCTGCTGCTTGTAGCATCGTCTGCTGCTGCTGTAGCATCGTCTGCTGCTGCTGTAGCATCGTCTGCTGCTGCTGTAGCATGTCTGTTGCTGCTGTACCACCGTCAGCTGCTGTGCTTTTTGTACCACCGTCAGTGCTGCTGCTGCTGTAGTCCCGTTGCTGCTGCTGTAGCATCGTCTGCTGCTGCTGTAGCATCGTCTGCTGCTGCTGTAGCATCTCTCTGCTGCTGCTGTAGCATCGTCTGCTGCTGCTGTAGCATCATCTGCTGTGTTTAAGGCATCGTCTGCTGCTGCGGGTAGCATCGTCTGTTGCTGCTGTAGCATCGTCTGCTGCTGCTGTAGCATCGTCTGTTGCTGCTGTAGCATCGTCTGTTGCTGCTGTAACCACCGTCAGCTGGTGCTGCGCTGTAGCACCGTTGTTGGTGTGGCTTATTGAGAATACCAAGAAACAATTAAAACCCCAGAGGATTTGCCACCCAGGATAACCCAAAAAAAGTCAGTGTCATCGAAGACTGTCTAACTTATTTCCATTTTGGGGGCCTTAATCTTGTCTCCCAGGATGCAACCCACACCAGTCGACTAACACCCCGGTGAACAGGAAAAAACGCCTGGAATAGTGCTCTATTGGTGAATTTTAAAGCCAGCAAAGGTTTTGGGTTTTAGAGATTTAAGAATCGCTGTTGCTGGATCAGTCAGCTGTTGCTAGATCAGTCAGCTTGTTGCTGGATCAGTCAGCTGTTGCTGGACCAGTCAGTGTTTGCTGGATCAGTCAGCTGTTGCTGGACCAGTCAGCTGTTGCTGGATCAGTCAGCTGTTGCTGGACCAGTCGCCCGTTGCTGGATCAGTCAGATGTTGCTGGACCAGTCAAACCCGTTGCGGATCAGTCAGTGTTGCTGGACCAGTCAGCTTTTTGCTGGATCAGTCAGCTGTTGCGGGCCAGTCGCTGTTGCTGGATCAGTCAGCTGTTGCTGGACCAGTCAGCTGTTGGGTGGATCAGTCGCTGATGCTGGACCAGTCAGCTGTTGCTGGATCAGTCAGCTGTTGCTGGACCAGTCAGCTGTTGCTGGATCAGTCAGCTGTTGCTGGACCAGTCAGCTGCTGCTGCACCACGGTCAGCTGCTGTTGCACCATCAGCTGTCTCTGAACATGACTCGTCCTGAACCTGTCCCGAACCTGTCCGTCCAGCCTGAGCGCCAGCCTTGCCATCATTGTTTACAAGCCAGGGTGGGGCGGTTGCATGCATACATTCGATTTCATTTTGTATTATTCCATTATTTATAGTGCTTGTAACTGCTAAATAAGCCACCATGGGCCCCAAAGAAAGCTTCTAGTGCCAACCCCGTGGTAAAAAAGGGTGATAAATACTATCGTACCACAGTCAGCTGCTGCTGCACCACAGCTGCTGCTGCACCACAGCTGCTGCTGCACCACAGCTGCAGCTGCACCACAGCTGCGCTGCACCCAGCTGCTGCTGCACCATGGTCAGCTGCACCACAGCTGTTGTTGCTGCCCACCCTCAGCTGTATTACTCGAAGGATGTGGAGAGAGTGTTGTTTGGTGTGGCTTAACGTGAACAATTACCGAGAAACAATTAACCCGGAGGGTAGCCCCCAGGGGTAACCCAAGAAAGTCAGTGCATCATCGAGGACTCTAACTTATTTCCCTTGGGGTCCTTAATCTTGTCTCCCAGGATGCAACCACACCAGTCGACTAACACCAGGTGAACAGGAAAAATGCCTGGAACTAGTGCTCATATTGGGAATTTAAAGCCAGCAAAGGTTGGTTTGAGAGATTTAAGAATCGTAGTGGCATACACAGTGTGAAGGCCTGTTCTGGAAGAAAATGCCAAACAGGACCTACAGTACTCAGGAGGAAAAGGCACTCCGGACACAGTGTCTCATCAGTCATTGCTGCATCTTCAATAAAGGTAAGTGTCATTTATTCTTCATTTAGTAGACTAGTTTCATCACAATATATATTGTGCATGTACTACTCTACTATTGTGCATGTATCCTTCTCTTTGTGTGTAGGAAAATGTATATTTCATGTGGTAAAAATTTTTTTTCATACTTTTGGGTGTCTTGCCCCGGATTAAATTTGATTTCCATTATTTCTTATGGGGAAAAAATTTATTCGCATACCGAACATTTCGCATAACAACCAGCCCTCTTGCACGGATTAAGGTCGCTATGCGGGGGTCCACTGTAACTTATTCACCTATAATTCGAAGTGGTTCCTTTATTACTTAATTAAATGGAATAATATTCACAGATATTGTAGAATAATGATTTCTCTTCTTTTGACCGTTGAGTTTGGAAATTTTGAAAATTGCCCTCCAGCCCCCTTTAAAATTTCAAAGTAGTAAAATTTTTTTTTCATACTTTTGGGTTTTCTTGCATGGATTAATTTGATTTCCTTATTTCTTATGAGAAAAAAATTTATTCGGTTTTCGATATTTTTGGTATTCGATGAGCTCTCAGGAATGGATTATATCAAATAAACCGGGGGTCCACTGTACTTGATTTCTCATTGTTTTCAGTATGTAATCTTTTTTTAATTTAAAAAAAAAAAATTTTTTAATATTTTTGGGTGTCTGGGGAAAGGATTAATTTTTATTTCGATTATTTCTTATGGGGGGAAAATGGTTTCGCCATACGGCATTTCGACTTTCAGCAGGCCCTTTTTGGAAAAGGATTAATCACGAAACTCAGGGGTTTT
>NW_026506197.1:0-16033 GCF_026875155.1 Cherax quadricarinatus
TAACACAACCACCATCACCACAAACAAAACCCACCATCACCACTAACACAACCACCATCACCACTAACACAACCACATCCCACTAACAAACCACACCCCCACTAACACAACCAATCCCCTAACAAAACCCCCAACCACTACACAACCACCATCCCCCAAACACAACCACCTCCCCCTAACACAACCACCACCCCCCACTAAAAAACCACCCCCACCACTAACCAACCCCATCCCACTAACAAAACCCACCATCCCCCCTAACACAACCCACCCAAATCACCCCCTAACACAAACCCCATCACCATAACAAACCACCATCACCTCTATCGTTACTAACCAATCACTTTCTCCAAAGCCCCCTCATCAAGGGCCCCACCATCCTTCAACAACCCGCTCCTTATTTCCCCCCTCCTACACAAGACGAAATCAACCCCCCTCCCCTTTTCAATTTCAACAACTCATCAACCACATCAACTTCCCCCCCAAACCCCAGATTTTCACTGTATTTAAAAGCCTTTTGTGTATACCATTATTTTAAAATATTTAAATGGAAATAAAAATTTTTTTCACGGAGTTTTTTTTTTAAACCTGTTCAGAAAAACCATGTTTCCTAAACCTGCTTCGGGACAAACTGCTGTTCTTAAACCTACTTAAAAAAAATAGCTGTTTTTTTAAAACATGCTTTAGAAAAACCAGTGTTCCTAAACCGCTTCAGAAACCTCCGTTCTTAACCTACTTTAGAAAAACCAGCTTTTCTTAAACAGCTTCAAAAAAACCAGCTGTTTTTTAAAACTTCTTCAAGAAAACAGTATTTCTTAAATTGTTTCAGAAAAACCAGGTTTTCTTAAAATATTTCAGGAAAAAAGTATTTATTAAATCGCTTCAAAAAAAAAAGATATATTATAAACCTACTTCAAAAAACAGTGTTTCTTAAACCTCTTCAAAAAAAAACAGCACTCTCTTAAACCTGCTTGGGAAAATCCAATGTTTCTCAAATTTTTTTTCCAAAACTAAATTTGTTTCTTAAACCTATTTTAAAGGAAAAAAAATCAGCCCCGCTTTTGCTCTGTTTTTAGTCAAAATTCTCTGTTGTAGTTTTTTTTTGGAAATTTTGCGATAATAAAAGATAAAAAATAAAATAATAACAGAAATAATAATGACGATAATAAAACAATAACCCGATTTATCAAACCCGTTGGGGTGACACAGGGGCCCGGGGAAAGGAAGGGGCAGTGTTGGTTCTGTCAGCTATTGCTGATCCGTATTCCCTGTATGATAAAAGATAATAGTATATATCCATGTGCTTTTAAACGGACCCCCTTTTGACCGTGGCTTGTGTGACGTCACGGGTACCAAAGGAGGCTCTCCCCGTCCCGGCCCACTCGGGGGCAGACCACCGGCGTAGAAGGCAAGGCACTGGCCCCATTCCTATCTCGTCTGACAATAAGCACCATCCTAAATGTTCTTTTCAACCCGCGATATCTCCATTTAAGAACCCTTACGTAAATGGGGCCCGCGGGGGGCCTGTTAAAATTTTGCGATTACAGCGATTTCTGGAGAAAAAATTTCGACCCAAGAGGCCATTTGTGTCACCATAGGCCTCCGTACCGGTTACCCACCACTCCTCAAGCCCCTACCTACCAGTTCTACATTTTTCACTGGCGTCTCTTTGTATTAGTGTTTCCCGCTTTTTTTATCATCCCGGGGTTGACCCGAGTTTGCAAAATAAGCCATTTCCCGTTGGGGGGGGGTGTCAGAACAACCGAGTCCAGTCCCCTGTCTACTCCATCCAATTTTTTTGCCTCCAAGGGGCTTTCCCCCCCCTGCTGTGCCATCGGTGAAGTTGTCAACCTTTTCTGTGTAAAGGGGTTAAGAAAAGCCAGTAGCCCAAACCCGGGTTGTCTTCCCCCAGTCCCAAAAAGAAAGGGCCAGTAGTACCCTTCATCGTTTTGGGGATTAAAGGCCCAACATTCGAGTGCTCCTTGTATTTTTTTGAGGGTTGTATATTTCGTGGGTTTATTTTAAGCCACCCGCTTAGAATTATTTTCGCGGCATTTGGGGGTTTGTTCTCAGGGGAGGTTTTTCCCAAACTTTTCAACCAAAAACCCCAAACACTCACGACAGTTTTGTTGCATCATTCCCGGGTCTCAACCCCCCGCTGGGCCGGGAAACCCCAACAAAACCAACTACAGTGGGGCCATTACAAAAACCCTCCCCAATCAGTGTTTTGGTGAATGCTAAGGGTTGTAGCACCATTTTTTAAAGGAAACCACATAGGGGGTAAAAGAGCTAGATTTGTGTCGTGCCATTTTTAAAAAGCCTCCTGGGGAAAAAGTTATTTTTGATTTAAGCGAAATTTTTCAAACGTTTAAACTTTGCAGGGGGGAAACAGCAGCAAGACATAAAAAACAACCCATCAACCCTTTTTCCCCCAAAGTGTTACAGGATATTTTTTTTTTGAGACATTTTGGGTTGTTGAAAACTTTTTTTGTGTTCCCCCCAGTAAATTTTTTTCTTTTTGGGGGCCATTCAGGGGACTTTTGGGATCAGCTCATTTGTTTTATCATGTATGATTGCTTTTATTTCTTTAATCCCCTTAATTCGGTGTTAATTTTTTTGCATTATTTTATATCGGGTTTGGGGTTGTGAAACCCTTTTTATAAAATTGAAGTAAAGTATTTTGTTTTCCTTTGTTGTTTTGGGGCAAAATATGGAAATTTTTAAAAATTTTTTAAACTTCAGAATTCCAGTAAATTTAAATTTCCCAAAATTTTTTTCCCCCTTTCTTATTCTGCATCAAACTCAGTGTTGTCTGTTAATTTTTTTTTTCCCTTTGCTTTGTGTATTTTTTGTTTTGTTCCCTGTGGTTTGAACTTTCCCTTGTTTTTCATATTTTTTTTCAGCCAGTGTTTAATTTGTTTTAAATTTCCAAAGGGACTTTGTCCCCATTTTAAAAAGTCCCAGCAAGAAACACTTTTAAAAAATTTTTTCAAACTTAAATTTTCATTGCAAAAAAATTCAATTTGGGGGTTTTATATTGTGGTTGTTTCTGCTTCACAAAAGGGGTTTTCAACCCTCTGTTTTATGTATTTTTTGCACCTATTTTTTTTTTCATGTTTTGTAAAACAAATTCACTTTTAGGGGGAAATTTTTTAAAAGTTCTCCTTTTAAAGAAAATTGTTCTTTTGCTTTTAAGGGTTTTTTAAATTTTTGCAAAAAGGAGTTAAAGTGTTCTTTCCTTGATATTTTTTCTTTTCTTGTGTGTTAAAATTTTTTTATTATTGCAATTGATTTTTTTGCAAAAATTCTTGTAAAAATATTGGGGTTTGCTTTTTAAAGTTTTTTTGCAGAAAATTTTTGCAGTGTTGTGAAATTCCCTTTTTTGATTAAATTATTTGATATATTGCTACAGTTTTTTACAGTGCATTTTCCCTTTATGCTAGGTTCTTTTTGGATAGTATTTTTTTTCTTTTCTGTGTCTTTTTATTTTTAAAAATTTTCAGTGAATTGTGTGTCGGGTTTTAATTTTTGCACAATTTTTATTGAGAAAAATTAAATCATTTTTTTTTGTTTTTCCTTGTTGAAATTAAAAAAGTAAAGACAACCCCCTTTGTGCCATTTTTTTCTTTTTTTAAAGGGTAAAATTTGGGGCATAAAGTTTTAGCAAAGAAAAAGTTCTTTTGATTTTCAGTGTTTGTTATGTTGCTATTTTTTTGTGTGAGTTCTTTGCTTACTGTGTAATTGTAAATTTTTTTAATTACTTAGCAGAATATTTAACATTTTCTTCCTTTTAAGTTTTTTGGTCATTCTCCCCATTTTTTTTTTCTTTATGTCCTTCAGTAAGTTCACTGAATTTCCCAGTCATTTTTAAAACTTTCCCCACTTAGTGTATCATGCCGTCAAATCAATTTAAATCAGTTACATTCCAACTTTTCCCTTTCCCGACTAAAAGACAATCCCTAGCCCTTGAGAAATTTGGGGTTTTTTTTTTCTCACAGTTGTACGGGAGATTTGTTAAATGTGCGAAATGTAAAATTTTCAGATTAATTTCCCTTAGACCCGTAAATTTTTCTTTTTAAACTTAGCCGAGCGGTCGGGCACTAGTTTTTTCTGTCATTCCCGCCCCTTTTTTTTCCCCCTATACCTTCAGCTTAGGATAGTGTTCCGTTGCCCCCAAGTGGGGGGACATTTCAGACTCCCCTTGAGTGCACACCCCTTTTCCCTGAAATGACTGCTAGTTCAAAGTATTTGTTTTCTCCAAAGGGGTCCTTGTCAAAAAACGATTATTTGCAATATTTAATCCCAAATTTTGTTGATGTGACATGCGTCTGCAAAAAGGGAAGGGTCTCTTTTACACCCTAGTTTTCTCACTAGAGTGTCTTTTGTTTTTTCCTAATGTTCCAGATGGTGACCCCATCCTTTTGACAGTAATCAGTGCTTTTAAAAGAAGTTATTTTTTTTTCGAGTAACTTTCACTTTTTAAAACGTTTGTAAGTGTAGTTTCTTTATAGTTTGATACCTCGTGTCACTGTGTGCCCCTCAATTGAATATCACCATTGTTTACCGTGTTCAATTTTTTTCCCTTCCCTGTTTTTTGCAGTTTGAGATATTGATTCGTTCTCCCCTTGGTTTCAATTGGGGTGTTAAAGCTTTTAATTTTTTAAACCCGGGGGGATTCATCCATTTCCCCCGGGGTTTGTTTTTTTTCCCCCAGTAAGGAAGAACTGTTTACCTTTTTTCCCAGAACAAACACCCTACTGGAAGGTTAGCCAGGGGACCTTGACTACCCAAGATTTCCCAACCCCTATTTTTAAACTTTTAAACCCTGGAAAGTCAAATGTAGTCGCAGATGCCTTATCGCGACACTTTAAAGTTTGGGTTATGAAATTCCCCCCAAATTTACTTTTCGAGGATGTAAAAACCCGGCAAAAAGGGAAACCAGTTTCCCATGGGGTTGGGTGGATTCGATTCCTCCCAGGAAGACCCTTATTTTTATTTTAAGCCACCAGCCCCATTAGTGACTTTTTTAAATGACCAAGAATTACTGTATCAAATTGTGAGTTGAGAAACCCCTAGCAGACGGTTAGAAATTTCCCACAGTCACTAGTAAATTGTACCTGTATTTTTTTGTAGTTACTCCTTCAGATCTCTCCAGAAAAGGCATGTTTTTGCCATTGCAGGGGAAATTTCGATCCCCCAAGATGTTTAACCATTCTGCATATGTAAACCTTACCCTGCAAATAGGGTTTAAATTTACATAGTTGTAAAATTAGATGTCCGAGAGAATGAAATTCCCAACTGTGTGTTTGTTTTTACTGATAAGTTTTTCAAAAATTTTTCGTGTTCACTTTCCCCTTTTCCCCGTATTCTGAGAATTAACAGATAGATTTGGTGAAACCCAATTTGCCTTTCTTTTAAAACCCTTTTTCTAGTTAAAAATTTATTCTTCCTCAGAATCCGTAGAGTGCATGAATACAGATGATCGATAATTTCCCATTTTTAAAAACCTAGGTTTTTCAAAGGGCCCTTTTAAAACCCAGGGTAAGGGGAGCAAAAAAAAACACGGGAGAAAAAGTTTAGACTTATATTATCCTTCCCCAAAATTTTTAGCCCAGAAAAATATGTACACTATGTAATTTTAATAAATATAGGCACGTCCCGGTAAGCAAGCAGAAAAAAAGCCACAAAAAAGGGGGAACCGGCTTAAAAACCAGCCTAGAAGGGGAATGACAAGGAAAGACGGGAGAGCGGTATCCCAAACCTCTGGGGTTTGTCAATCCCACCCTTCTTATTTTTTAGAACCGGGTCACTAGTTGAACGAGGGGGGCCCCCACCCATAAACCCTCTTGGGCAACCTGGTTCGTTTTTTTGGGGGGAGATAGCCTGTAAATGGGGTGTGTCCAGGGCGCCAAAAAAAGGTTACTTATCTTTGCATGCCACACCCCCCCCCCCGAAAGGCTCAGGTTTGGGCGCCACCTCCCGTGGTAACCGTGCCCCCAATGGCAAAAAAATAATGGGACCCCCTATCCCTCCCCCATCCCCTTGATAGAGCTCATTTTCCGGGGTTCCTGAAACCCAAAAACCCTAAACTCAAGTAAACCCGCATCAGATAACCCAAAATTTTTGGTCCAAGATACAAGCGGACGGTACCCCCTACCCCCTCACAAAAAAAAACCCCCCACTTTGGGGATAAAAAAAAAGCTTAAAAGGGGGGGTTACCCCCAAATACACCCTTTAACCCAAAATAAAAATTAAATGGGACTTTGAAAAAGAGTCGGGCCAACACATTTTTTTTGCCGGAATGTAACAAAATTTGAAGTTATGGGGGCTGCACCCTGAGCGTCCAAGCTAAGCCTTGGGTTTGTTGGTTAATGGCGGGGAGATAGACAAAGGGGTTGTAAATCATGTAGACTGTGACCCCCTTTCGTTTTTGGGCCCCAACAAAAACATCGAAATGCCCCAAAGCCATTACCAGGGGGAAAGGGCTTTTTTTTTAAAAAAGGTAGAGAAGCTCTCTGATGTGGTTGGAACTTAAGCTAAAAAGTTTTGTACAGGCTGCAACTCCTTTCCCTTGTTTTTAAATTTTCCCCCCCCAACCCCGGGAAATCACAAGCACAACCGAAATGAAAAAGGTTTGGAAAAGTCTGGAGAAGGAAAAAGGGTGCAGAGCACAAAAAATCTTTTTGCTTTTTTAAAAAGCAGTGTTAAAAATCTGACGTCCAATTAAAGGGAAAATTTAAGATGGTAGAGAGGTAAGAGGGGGTACAAAATCTGAGAAATTCTTACAGAATCTTCTGTTAAAAACCCCATCTGCCTAGGAAAAATTAAGAGATTTCCCATCATGAGGAACTGGATTAAAAATTTAAACAAAAAAACTTTACAAGTTTAGGTGCAAAAAAAAACCACTACCCACTTCAGGCCCCAGAAAATGATAGTGGCCCGGCCCAAAAGGGGATTTAGTTTAAAATTTAAATGTTAATTGGGGAAATTTTTAAAAAGGGCTCAACAGAGCTTTAAGTCTAAGTGGGGGTTGATCCCAAATATCAACCCACAACCCAAAACATCTGGTTTTGGGTGCCGTGCCTTTAAGTCCTTTTAATTAAACCTTTTTGGATAAGTTTTTGGAATTTAAAGGGGGAAATTTTTTATCCCAAGGGGGGAAAATGTTTTATGATAAAACCTCCCGGGAAATTCCCAAGGGGAAGGGGTTTCCTTTGGGCCCTTTTCTTTTCAAAAGGGGGCCCGGGTAGTAACCTTTTTGGAGATCTTTTGGGAAAAAAAGTAGCCTTTCCCCCAAAGTCAAATTTGTTTATCCCGACGAGGAAGGGGTAAGCATCTGTAATTGTGGGCCCGTTCACTTTACGGTAGTCTGTGCCAAAAACGAAAACCCCCCATCAGCCCTTTTTTACTAAAGGGGCACGGTTTAAAACCCATGGACTAGAGACCCCCCTCCACTAAAAACCCTGTTTTTAACCCAAAAAGTCTACTTCCCCCGGAAGTAAACCCTTTTCTTTTCAGGGTTAGCCCGTTGGGGGAGATTTTTAATTGGTTTTGATTTTTCCCCCCATTTAAAATTTGGTAACCTAACGACATTTTTTTTTGGACATCCGAAAAAAATATTAGGATAAGACGAGAAGCCAGTTTTAAATTTGGGTTTCTTTTTTTCAGATAATCCATTTTCCCTTAACGGGGTAGGATCCTTGAGGGGACAAATTTTGGGAAATTTTTATTAATTTCAGAGATAGAGTGCAAAGAGTCCGGGTCGTCCCCCAGAGGTAGAGGACAGGTCATTACTGGGGACTTTAATTTGGGGTATGAAAGGGCCCTTTATTTGATTTATGTGGTAAGGTTTTTTTTTTTGAGGTCTTTATCAATGGAAACTACCACATAAAATTTTAAAACAGATAATCTAAATTTTTATCTGCATTGGTCCCCTAAAATTTGCTTTTCCCGTGTGGCCAGGTAAAAAGGTTCCTGCACCAAAAACCCTTTTCTCCCGGGGGGAAGGGGCGGAAATTTTTGCACCCTTTTTTCATACCTCTTTTTTTCCATCTTTTCTTTGAGGGAAACTTTAGGTTAGCCGTGGTAACTAAAGTGCCCCCCTGCAACCTTGAAGAAGGGTTGTAGAGTGCTTTGGGTTAAAGTCCCTTTCCCATCCAAACCTTCTTTTTAGCACCGAAAAAGGACCCCGGGACCCTTGTGCCCAAAAATCAGCTCAAAGGGGCCAAAACCTGTAGCTCTTGCCCCCGTCTTCGTACTGAGAATAGCAACAAAGGGGAATTCATCCCCCTCTTCGGAAAAGGGATGCAAAAAAATTCTCACATTGTTTTTAAAAGTTTTGGGGGAATCTTTCCAAGGCGCCCTTTGGGGCCCGGGGGGGGATAGGCAGGGATAAGTTGTAAATTTTCCAAAACCCAGTTAATACTTCCCAAATGCGTTGGGAGTGAAGTTAGTACCTTTTCACTTTGTATGTTTTAGGGGAAAGCCAAAACAAGAAATGAATTTTTTTTAAAGTTTTAGAATAGCTTTTTGTATTGGGAAAATACCCCATTGGGTCGCTTAAGGGGTAAATTTTTACTTTTTTCCATAAAATTGGGAAATAAATCTGATTTCCAGACTTTTACTTAGGGGAGTGGGGCCCACCCCAATCTTAAATTTAAAACCCAAAAGGTTCTCCATTTACAGGTATGGGTTGGAGAGGTGCAGGTTTAATAGAAAGTCCAGGTTTTCCCTTTCCCGACATTCCGGCAAAACCTAAAAAAAACTTCACATCTTTCTTTAATGTTGGCCAATAAAATTCCCTTTTTTGATTTTTATCAAGGTTTTTTTTAATTCCTAAGGGGCCCCTGAGGAAAAGAAAAAAAGAGCTTATTTAATTTTCTGAGGTCTATTAAATTGGGTTTGGGAACCCCCTAACCCGTGTAAAAATTGCCCCGGGCCCCTGTTTCCCTTTTTAGTCTAGGATTTCCAAATAATCATTTTTTTAAAATTCATACTTGACTGGATGACCCAAAGGAAAGGGTTTTCCCTGGCTGGGCCCCAAAAGTGAATTTTTTAAAGAAGGGTCCTTTCGTTTTTCCTCCCGGGAAGGGCAGTCCCTCGGGGGGGGAAAAAAGAGGGCATCTGGCCAAACCTGCAACCGGGAATAGGGAAAGGGTTGATCGGGGGGGCTGGGTTTAATTTTATTTACGAGACCCCCGGGCCCGGGGTGTTTCATAAAAAAAACTTTGGCCCATTTTCCCAGATCGGGTGGGGCCAAGGTAGGTCAACATTCTCCCCCGACCAAACCCTTTGGGGTGTTTTCCCCAGTTATGGCCAAAATGGGGAAGCATTAATCTTTTTAAGGTTCAGGACCGAAATAAAGTAAATAAATTTTTTTAACCCCTTTTTTAACATGGCATTTTTTATGGGAAATCTTTTGAATACCCACAGTCAAGTACCCGTGTAATTTTTGGCACTGTAAATAAATTTTTTTGCAAAGGAACTAAAAAATAGCTCCTCCGTAACTTCCAAAAACTGAGGGGAAATTTAAAAAGGGAAATATTTTTCTAAAGGGGTTTAAAATTCCCTTTTCTGCCCGTGAGGGAAAATGCTCCAGTATCTCAAAGGGATTTCCCTTTAGTTGGTTCTGAGTGTTCCTGGGAAAGGGGAAAAAAGACTTTCGCAAAAATAAGGGGCCATACCTTTTTTACTTCTTAGGGGGGCAGTTACTAGGATATTAGAGATTTTCCCCCCTTTTTGAGGTTTTTGGGGGCAGTTGGAACTGAAATTGGGGCCAAAAAAAAATAATTTTTACAAACCCGAAGCAGGGCGACAGGGTTGGCCCTTTACTCCTGATTTACGTTTTCAAGTGGTGTCGTTTCGGCTGGTGCCCTTGGGTTTGTTTTTTTGAGGTTTCTCCATAATTTGTTTGCCTCTCCCGCGGGGGACCATAGTTGAGGGAAACGTTGGGTCACCAGGTTGGGCTTTGGTTTTGATGTCGTAGACGCTTTTCCCCCCCCCGGTGGACTTTATTCTCCCAAATTTTTCGATCTTTGCTCACGCCAAAACTGTTGAAAAAAGAGACGGGAAACCCCTCGGGCAAAGGACGGTTTTTTTCGAAGGGATCCGCCAACCTGGCCGCCTCCAAAGCAGTGGTTAAATCACGTTCCCGCAGAAAGACACGAACCCCTTTGGGCCACAGAAACCCCGAGGTTATCCAAACAGAAAAAGCGCACCCCTTTCAAAGTTAAGGGACACCACTTTGCTTTTTTACCAGCTGGTTAAAAACTTTTTGGGTTTTTTTTGTTCACAAAGCCCCCAGGGTTGACCCAAACTGCCGCCCGTTCAATTTGAAGGTCTTTACGAAAAATTTTTGGGTTTCATGTATATTCTCCCAACACTGTGGTCTTCACTACTTGATAATTTAGAGAATTCAGCGTCTTTTAAAACCGACGTAAAATTTCCTTTTGCCTTACCCAATTAAAGCTGTTTGAACCCAAAAGCTGCCCCGTGCTGTTCCCGGGACCTCAAGGCTCGAGCCCGATTTTCGAAGCTTTTCCCAAAAAAAAATTTCTCTGGTTCCCCCCCTCATTGAAACGGGGAACAAGCTGTAAAAAAATTTTTGTAAATGAAATCGTTTACAGAATGCGAAAACTGCCTCCTTTCTCCTTTTCCCCATCAATTTTTCCCTTGCGGGAAAAATCTCTGTTTCCCCATTTGGCCCAAAATTTATTTTTGCCAGCCCGGAAGTGCCAAACGCTGAAATTTACCCCGAGACAACCCATGTGCACTTTTACTGACCATTTGCTCCCTAGGTGATCATCTTCCTCCTGCGGGAACCCTAGTATTTTTTCCCTAGCTCCGTTTTTTTTGGGGGGAGTTGATGTGCCCCTCTTCTTCAATAAGTATTCCGGGAATAAGTGGAAAAACAGTTGGGGCAGCGTAAAAGTGCGTTTTTAAGGGGAAAGCCAATTTGGGCAGCAATTTGGAAAAACGCGTAGGGGCAATTTAGGTAGGGTTTTGCCAAAATAATCCCCACACCAGCGTCGGGCTCGCTAGGTGGCATTTTTATTCGCTAGCAAAAGTACGAATACCCCCAAAGTAACACTTTTAATTTTCAGAACACGTTATTTTGCCCGTACGATTGCAAAATACGCATACAAGCAAGCCCACTGCACACAAGATTTTACCCTAGGGGAAGCGAGCACACTGAAAAGTAGTGCGAGGTGTTGAACGATCACAAATAGCAAGTGATCATAAACAACTGACAAAACCCAAAAATTTTTAAAGCGAAGCGAACAGCAAGCAACACAATGTTCCTGCTAAAGCTTCACCCTAAGGGCCCAACCCTTTCTCTAAATCCAGCTCCGGACAAAGGGTACCCATATTACAACCCAGGGTTTTTAAATGGCCGTTAACCCAGGTGTAAAGGGAGCAAATAAAAACGTAGAAAAAAATTTAGACTTTAAAATTTTCCTTCACCAAATTTTTGAACCCGCAATAAGTCACTATGTACAGAAAAAAATATAGTGAAAAGTCACGGGGAAAAAAGGGGAGAAAAAGAAGCCCCAAGAAAGCAGGGCCGTGCTTCAACCAGCTCTAGAAGGGAAAGACAAAGGGGAGACAGGAGAGCGGTTTTCCAAAAAAAACCCCTGCGATTGTCAAACCCCCTTCTTTTTGGGTAGGGAAATGGCACTAGTTGAACGTGGGGCCCCTTTATCAAATCTTAGCAACCTGGTTCGCTGGTTTGGGGGGAGATAGCCTGTAATTTAGGGTGTGTCCATGCGCCGAATAAAGGTTAAGTTTCTCTTGCATCCACATCCATCCTATTGTATAAGATTTGTTCTATTTTTTTGTAATGATTACGTTAACACCCCTTAAAAGTCAAAATCATGTTGTACCCTCCATTAGTTTAAAATTATTATGAATTTGGATTGTATAGAATACCAGATGCCTGCCCCGTTTTAGCCATTGTTTTTAGTTTTATGTCGGGGGGCGACATACTAACATGACCGAGCTGTCAGTAGTTGCTGATCCCTGTATTCCCCGATGATATACATAGCAAAGTAGTAATCCATGTGCTTTAGCCAAAAACCCCTGTAGGCCTGGGGTTGTGGGGTCACGGATCCAGTGCACCATCCCTCTGCCCGCCTCACTGGGGGCAGACCTCCAGGCGTAGACAGGCAAGGCCTGGGCTCCATTCCTATCTCAGTTGACATAAGCTACCATCCAACAGTGTGTCTACTTTAAACCCTGGAATTCCATTTAAAACCCCTTTAAATTAGTTCGAGGAAGGAGGGGTAACACTGATTCCTTGGATCAAGAGCTTTCCTAGCAGTGGGGAAACTCTCCGGGACGGGCGGTGAATTTTAATTAAGGCTTGTATTTAGTAACAAAACAGTGCGTAATGACCTAATTTTATATGTCAAGACTCATGTATATCTGCGGACCAGCGTGGGGAGTCTGTGCCCCAGCGTGGAGAGCTGTGCACCAGCGTGGAGAGTTGTGCACCACGTGGAGAGTCGCTGCACAGCGGGAGATCTGCTGCCCCGCGTGGAGAGTCTGCGCACCAGCGTGGAGAGTCCTGCACCACGTGGAGAGTCTGTTTTGCACCAGCGGGGAGAGTCCGCGCCCAGCGTGGAAGTCTGCATCACGGTAAAGTCTGCATAATCGCATAGAGAATCTGCGCATCACGGGAGAGTCTGCGCATCGCTAGGATCTGCACTGATGCATAGAGAGTCTGCATCA
This sequence comes from Cherax quadricarinatus, assembly GCF_026875155.1. NCBI lineage: Eukaryota > Metazoa > Arthropoda > Malacostraca > Decapoda > Parastacidae > Cherax > Cherax quadricarinatus. The sequence goes on from NW_026506197.1 coordinate 12,730, forward strand.
TCAGCGTAAAGTCTGCACATCGCGTGGAAATCTCACATCGACAGTCGCTCATCGTGTAGAGAGTCGCATCACAGCATAGAGAGTCTGCGCATCACGTGAAGAGTCTGCGCCACGTAGAAGTCTGCATCATCACGGGGAATTGCATATCAGCGTGGAAAGTCTGCAAAACCAGCGTGGAGAGTCTGCATCACAGCGGGGCCGTAGAGAGTCTCTAATCGCAAAAAATCTGCAGCATCAGGGGGGAGGTCTGCACATCACGTAGGATTTCTGCACTGAGATAGAGAGTCTGCATCATCAGCGTGGAGAGCTGCTGCCCAGCTGGAGTCGCTCCCACGAGAGAGTCTGCACATCACATAGAGATCTCACATCGGGGGTGGAAAGTCTGCAGCACGACAGTCTGATCATCACCTGGGAGTCTGCTCACCAGCGTGGAGAGTCTGCTCATCAGCGTAGGAGCTGCACATCAGGTAAAGATCGCATCATCACGTAAAAGGTCGGCATCACGGGGAGAGTCTGCATCTTTAGGTAGAGTCTGCAGCATCGCGGGGAGAGTCGCATCACCGCGTGGAGAGTTGCTGCACCACGTGGAGAGTCTGCTCATCACGTAGAATCGCAATGATCACGTGGAGAGTCGCATCATCAGCGTGGAGAGTCTGCATCATCAGCGTAGAGAGTCTGCATCATCAGGGGAAGTCGCACATCACTTTGGAGAGTCTGCGCATCACGTGGAGAGTCGCGCATAGGTGGGAGGAAGCATCAGCGTGGAGAGTCTGCACATCAGCATGGAATTGCAGCTCAGCTGTAAGCTGCTCATCAGCATGGAGAGTCTGCAGCATCAGGTGGAAGTCTGCAGCATCAGCGTGGAGAGCTGCCTCAGGTAAAGGTCTGCAGCATCAGCGGGAGGTCTGCAGCGGGCGGGGAGAGTCTGCAGTATCATCATAGATTCAACAACACAAATAATGTTGATGCCTTCATAAAAATTTCTTTTCCCCTGTTTTTGGAAAAGGTTACGAGGAGTAAATCACTTTTTAAGGACAAAACTCAAATTTAAGCTGCAACGAAACTTTTTGAAGTTCTCGTTGTAATGAACCTTGCTGGAAGGGCAAACCCTAACTTTTTCAAAAAACCCCTTAAGGTTTTCTAGTATTAGTCAAAAAGCACTAATTTTAAGTGTTTAATAAAAAAAATCCGCTGTGAAAAAAGTAAATTTTTTAAACCCTTTTTAGTTTCTCCACATTAAAAGGAACGTAAAATGAATGGACACAGAAGGTTTAGGCTGAGATATCGTACATCGACCCTTACACCTGACCGAGAACCTAAGTGTGATAGTGGTAGTTTTGTTATTGCAAGTAAATTTTGTATGACATGCAGGAAGGTTTAAAATTCCTCCAAATTCTTTATTTATAAAATAATCTAATTTATATAACCCGAACTAAAAATAGATATTAAAATTCAATAATTTTTTTTATGAAATTAAATTTAAATTTGAACTCTCATCCAGGACCTTTTTGATACAACTTTCTCGGCCTTTTTAAAATTACTAAGCTCATTCCCCCGGTCAAGGCCCCCTCGATAAAACAGTTCGAGGTCGCTCCAAGAACACGTGGGGAAAGAAAATTAATGGACAGACTTACTAACTCAGTTTTAGTCCCTGATGGTTTTCCCTAGTGACAGGTCATAGAAAAGAATCAGCCTTTGATGAAAAAAACCCGAAATTATTCCCAGTTAAACCTTGACTATTATTTTATTATTCACCAGTAAGACCCTTTGATCTTTTGGGTCTTTTTTGCCCTTTACAGCCATTCAGTACAAACACTGGGTATTTGGGAACGGTATTAAAGCATGGGGACAGAGGGGAAGATGAGTTTGAGTAAAAAATTTGGGGAAAAAAGAAAATACCCAAGGGTAGGTTCTTGGGAGGGAAAATTTTTTCCCGCAGGGACAGCAAGGAGGAAATATAATTAAAATAACAACAAAAATAAGATTTTGGAAATTTTCTGGAGATTACAAAATTTCCGTTTGCAATAATGTAACAACTAGTTCAAAAAATTTAATACCTAAACACATGATACAACCATACGTCATTTTTTTTAATGCTATATAACCCCCTGGGGCTTTATGGGGCACTCTCCTCGGACCAATATTTAATTTTCCTTTTCCCAAAATTAGTGTGAGCAATTGTACCCGATGGGCTCCTGTAAAAGGAACGCCATATTAGTATATGCTTTTTAAGAATGTTTTCAAAAAAAGTAAAAGCATGAGCTTTCCTTTCTACAAAAGACTCGTAACTTCTACGAGCGGTCTAAACACAATGGAACACTATTTAGCATGTAGGATCAAACAGTTACGAATTACACGAAATAGGTTGTTTTAAAAGGAGGGCCAAGTTCTGCCTGGGACAAAATGGAAAATGGCAAAAATTTTTTTGTTTTTTTTTTTTTTTAATCCAGCGGCCACCTTTCTTTTCCCCGAGGTACGCCGTCTTGATGTTAAGGAAAAGATTGGTGGGAAAAATTAATTAAATTTTTTTATGGGATTTTAGCTTTTTGGGTAAACTTTGGGACAGGCCCCACATATTAATAATCGTCTATTTAATGCCATGGGTTTTAAAGGACCTCCCCTGTATGGGGCCCTGAGCCTGATACAGTGTTCCCCTTCTTATTCTTATGCTATTTAATAAATGGCTTTTAATGGGTTTTTTTAATCTGCTAAGACGAACTCGCCAGGGGGCCCCTCCTTACAAGCTAAAAATGTAAGGCCAACGTTACTGATTGAGGAATTATTCAAGGATTAAAGGGGGGGGAATCTTGCGTAAACTTAACAATGGCGGGGCTTGCGGTCGCCCTTAAACGCATTTATTATACCTAGTAATTCCCGGCAATGGAACTTACATAAATATTAATGAATCGTGTAATTTTATCAATGACATTTTTGCTCATAAAAATTGATTAAAACAGAGATATTTTTGCTTTCACGGTTACTGGGATATTAAAAAGTAATTAAAAGTAAACAGAAAAAAATGAAAAAATTTTTTTTTTTTTCAATATTTTTCTGACTTTAGAGGTTATTTGGGAAACGAGGAAATAAACTCCCGAAAAAAAGGCCTTGCCACGTGAACTTTTTTTAAATTCACACAGCAAAACTTGTCGCAATGCAAACTTCTTCTTCGCCCCATTTTTTTCATTGTTTCCATAAAGCTGCCCTAATGAATTCCCCCGGGAATTGTCTAAATTTCAATACTAAAGGTCTATTTGTCTACCTCTGTTTTCTCTGTCTGTCTGTCCTCCCCCTCTCTCCCCTCACT
>NW_026506198.1:0-16570 GCF_026875155.1 Cherax quadricarinatus
TTAGCTGGAAATCCATTTTCAACACTAGTTTTTTTTTTAATTTTATGCTTTTCCCAATTTTGTATTTGTTCTATGCTAAAAAAAAAAAAAAAGATTATTGTAAAAGGAGGGTTTTGTAAGATGTGTTGTGGGTTATGTTTTAAGGTTGTAATATGGCCATTACCTAGGGTGTATTTTCTGTACTAGGTTGGGGTACTAGAGTTTTTGTAATATCTAGTGTGTTTTTTTTAATTTTATACATATTGTATTTGTTCTATGTTTTAAATAAAAATAGAAATAAAAAAAAAAAAAAATTTATGCACTGTGTGGTCTTTTAAAGGTTTTAACTACAGTATTACGTCAACCAAATATAGCAAGTTAGTTACAATAATAGATAAATTTCTTCATTCATAAAGGTTAACTAAAACAGCAAATAAATAAATTTATTTAAATATACAAAAATAGTTTTATAGATTATACATAATGTGGAAAATTTTTGATTTTCCGAAGCTGTGGCGCCTGGTAGGTGTTTGATGTGTCGATGTGAGTCAAAAATGTATTTGACAATAGGGTAGAACCAAGAGTTCCTTTGGCATGCGCGGATGTGTGGGGGTTTGGGGCGACTCGGGCCATGGGGAAGGCAGGAGTGTTTTGAATGTGGTGAGGAGTGGGAAAGCATGGAACACGAATTGGCATTCACGGCGGCCTAAGGTTTTAAATATAGGCCTTATTTCATATTAGGAAGTGCCGTAACTGTCCTGGTGAAGAGTGAGGGAACGTGTTTTACGGGACCCCCGTAAAGGGGGGGAAAAATTTAAGTGAATAATGGTTTGACGGGGTGTGACTGGTGCACGGCCATGGTGTGTCCAGGGGAAAATCCCCGTGTGTTAACCCTCGCTCATCGGCCTCAGATCTTAATGGAGTGACCTCTAATGTGTATATAATTATGAGAGGTTAAATGTCTTGTGAATGGTAATGTAATCAGTGATAATAACATTGAGTTAAGAGAATGCGGGGATGTGAAATAGATCCCCCTGCTCCGAGTGAATGTTGTGATTCTCTTTACCGGGGGATAGGGAAGCTTTAGGGAAAGCACGATTCTAAACCGGGACAAACCGACGGGTACCTCGTCTGCTGGAATGAGAACCGTGTCGGGGGTGCAGAACATCGAATGAGATGGTGAATGGAGGAAATAAGGAGTATCAATCACCCACAGTTTTAAGTAACCTTCTAGTTGTAGCAGACTGATACTGGCCAGTTTGGTATGTTGTAATTGGATAGGTTATGAATGATCCAGCTACATCAAGTGACCACAAGAGAATATCTGGTAAGTAGAGAGATTATGTAAAGTGGTTTTCCTTGATGGATATATCCATTTGTTTAAAACCCACCCCCCCCTCATTCAGTTACACTAATATAATCTATACAGTCCACAATTAATTAGTGCACCGTACTTGTGGGTGCTATCAATCCATATGGTCTCGGATGATATGGATGAGATTGTGAGGTCGAGGGACCACCTGCCCTGACCAGGGGTGGTTAAGTTTTCTCACATGTCTACACGGGGTGATACAGTAAAAAATATGGTTGTCTCCCCTGAGATTATGGTATGTATATAATGTTGAGGTACATACAGGTAAGACCCTATAAAATTTTCCATACATAAAATAAAATAAGTATATAAATGAAATGTAGATGAAATGTTTATATCATGTAATATCTCAGTGTTACTCTTAATTTTTATGGTTTGAGAATTAATAAATTCTGAAGAACATAGTCATCTCAATCTCCCCAAAATTTTCCCCACCTTTTTTTTGGTAAATAAACTCCAAAACAGATTTAAAAACCACCCAACATAATCCCCCCAAAATAAACAAAGAAATTTGTACAGTAAAATTTATCTACATTAAAGCTTGTGACGGATGACTGTGGAAATTTTTAATTTTCCCGAACTAATTGTCAAATAAGTTTTTAAAAATGTGCTGATTTGGGTAAAAATGTATTTGCTTTTTTAATGAAATAAAGCTGGGTTCCCGCTGCGCCTGCGCAGATGTGCGGGGGGGTGGGGTCGAGCTGGGGGGGCAGGTGGCGGGGGTTTTGGGAAATGGGTGGGGGCTGAAAAAACCGGGGAATGAGGACACGGGCGTTCACGGGGCCAAGGAACAATATGGGCCCTCAATTCAAAAAAGGGAAAATGTTTCCGGGCCCACCGAAAGGGGGGTGGTAAAAAGTAAATAATGTTCAAACCCCCGGGGGGCAGGGCACGGCCAGGTGGTGCCCCGGGGGGAAAAAAACCCCGTTTTTGGTTTCCTCGCTCTTTGGGCCTCAGTTTTAATGGAGGACCTCAAATTTATAATAGTTATAACCCGTTAAATCGCTTTTTAAAGGGGTAATGAAATAAAGGATAATAACATTGATTTAAAGAAATGCGGGAAATGTAAAATTTAGGGGCCCCCTTTACTTCCAGTAACGGTGCCTCCCCATACCGGGGTTTAATGAAGATTTAGGGAAAACACGACTTCAAAAAACCGGGACAAACCGATGGTCCCTTTCATCCGCTGGAATAAGAACCGGTGGGTTGTAGCGATTTGGGAAATGAAGGGGAAATGGAGGAAATAAGGGATAAATAACCCACTTTAAGAAACCCTTTTTCTAGTTATAGCAGACGGGGGGGCTGGCCTTTTAGGTATGTTGTGTTTAAGATGGGTTATGATTGATCCAGCTCCCCAAGTAAACACCAGAAAATATCTGGAAAGGGAGAATTATGTACAAGTTTTTTTTCCCTTGTGGAAATATCCATGGGTAACCTACCCCCCCCCCCCTTCTTTCAGTTACACAATATAACAAACATTCACAAATAAAAGTGGGGCACCGTACTTGTGGGTGCTACCCCCAATCCATACTTGTCTGGGATAATAGGGGGATAAAGATTTGGTGATCGAAAAAACCCCCTTTCCCCGCGACCAGGGGGGGTTAATTTTTCTCACATGTCCTACACGGGGTGACAAACGGTAAACAAAAGGGTTTTGTCCCCCCAAAGGGGTTTACTGGAAATGTATAAATTTGTTGGACAAACAGGAAGCACCCTAAAAAATTTTTCCCCAATATTTTCCCTTTTTGGGTTTCCTTCCAAAAACCGGATGCAATCAAAAAAAAAATTAATTAAAAAAAAATTACTTAATAATTAAGTGACTGATTGAAGGAAGGGGTATAGGGAAACAAAAAATTTAATCGGGTCGTGGGGGGGAGGAAAATTACCCCAATTAATTTCCCCAGCACATGGGTGGCTGGGTTTTTTTAACAAGGTAAAGGGCAAGAATTACTCCCCACAAGGTGTCTATTTAAGTTGTATAATGGGTGATTTTTAAATTCCCTAACCATGGCTGGGTTTTAGGAAGTAAGTGGGGCCCTGGCAATTCCAGGGAAGCCAAAGCAAAGAAACGTCACTAAAAAGCCGGAAGGGTCCATGTTACTAAATCATACAAGAAGTGTATGGAGTTAATGAGACAAAAAAACGGTAAACCCTGATAAAATTAAAGCAAACACCAAATTTCCCTTTTGGGAAAATAGAAAATGATTTCCTATAGATTGTGGTTTAAAGACTATAGAAAAAGAGCTCCCTAGAAAATTTGTGCAATGATGCTAAAAAGGGACGGCTGCGGATCAACTTTAGGAAGGGGAAAGGACAACATTGTGCCCCTGAAAAAACAAAGGCTTTGGAGAAGGCAAAGGGTTAAACAATGTTTTTGGGGCAACCAAAGTAAGGAAAGTCAGACGTCAAACCAAAACCCCAAATTTGAAGGGCCTGGTTTAACCCGGGGAGAAAAACGGGAGGATTTTTGGTCTATCTTTAAAGCAGTCTACTTAAATGGGGAGTAAACTTGCAAGTTTTTCCCAAATTTAAAATTGCTATTTAAAGGGAAAAATAAGGGGAGATGCGCATGTTTCATACAAGCTTTCCCCCAAATTTTAATGACCCCCTTTATTTGAGGCAGTTGATTTTGTTGGAGGTCACTTACAAAAACCCTTGGGAAAAGAAAAGGCGGGAAACCTTAGTGCAAATTTTGGGCTAGTTTAAAAACCCTCCAGATAAAACCCGCAACAGTTTTTACAGCTTTTTTAGGTTTCAAACTAAAAAGCCCCTTTTAAAAACCTTTTAATTTAATAAATATGATTTTGGAGGGAGCGGGAGTGGCTTTTGATCCCGGGATTCAGAAAAAATTTTAAACCACAAGACCTTTAAAAGGGTTTAAACAAAACAGATTAACACAAGGGTTACTTCGGGTTTGGGAAAAAAAAAAGAGTGGGATTTGCAAAGCTTTTTTGTCCTACTGAAAGACCACCCAAAACCCTTTACCTCTGGGAAATTACCACGTCTACAGACCCCATTTGCACCTCCAATTCCAAAAAGGGGAAAACCTTATCCTAAAAACAAAATCCTAACCACCTACTACACGGGGTTTACTAGGCACGAAACAAGTGACCGGGGCCAGTTATAGGGGTTCCCCCCTCCAAGAAAGAGAGGAAGAACCACAAATAAGGTAGCCCATTTGAAAAAGGGGTCGGGCAAAGAAAGGGAAGGATTTTTATCTTCTGAAACGGTACTAAATTTCCCTAAGAACTGTAATGCCTAAATTCGGGGGGAAAGGGAAAAAAAGGGGAAAAAGATTGGAAGAGCTTGCAAGATGTATCGGGTTTCCTAGGAAATCATAATGTGGGGGATTGCCTGTTTAACTTGCACAATTTTTATCAGTTAACAAGGGAAGAAAACCAAACATAGCTATGTGAAAGGGGCAGATCTAATCGTAATGAGGGAAAAATTTAGAAATGATAGTATAAATAAAACCCGGGACAAAAACAGACCCCAACGTAAGATTGCAGCTAACTTTCCGGTAATGATGGCCTCCCGGGGTTAGTTTTTGGCCTGTGTTGGGTTGGTGATTAAGGGAAAAAGGGGCCGTAAACCCAAAACTGAAAACAGCATTACTGGATCGGGGGGGACCCCACAACGTACCTTAAAAAAAACAAAACGCCTTAATGGGATAAGGTAAAAAGGGGGAGATCCTTCTAAACTCAAGGGCCCTTTTCGGGCTTTCTTTTCAAATAAAAAGGCCCAGTAAATTACGAAAACTGTTTATGTAACGCCCCGGGCTGGGCAAATGAGAGAAAACGTTTTAAAAGCCAAATTTTTAAAAAAGGGCCCCCCAGAGAAAATATCTACAATAGGGCTTGGAAACGAAACTAAAGGCCCTTTAAATTAAGGAAAATTTTTGGCACCTTCGGGAAAAAAATGATTTTTTGGGGGGCCAAATAAAAATTTTTTTGAAAGGTAGTGACCATTAATGCCCCCTTTGAAAAGGGGAAATGACAAAAAAATGCGGGTCCCCCTTCAAAGGGCCCCGCAGGGGGTTCACGTGTTTTGGGCCGGGGCTTCCCCCGTCCTGTTTAATGAATGACTGGGGGAAGCCATAAATACATTTACGGTGGGGCCCAACCCCTCATGAAATCCCCCCAGTAAAAAAATAAACTTCAATAGAGGATAAAATTTAACCTGTGTTTTAAATTAGGGGAATTTGGGAAACAGCATGGGGATCAATTTAAATGAAAAAAGCCCCAGATGTTTCCCTTTTTCCCTTTCAAGAAAAATACCAAAAGGATTTTAAAAATTTAAATTTGGACAATATTTGGGTAAAGACTTCCGGGGAAAAGCGAACCTCCAGCCCCTTCCCAACCCAAATTTTCCCGGGGGCAAATGGAAAATTTAAAAGGTTCCGCTCCACGAATTGAGAAAGAAAACCAAACTTTTTTGACTGCTTACGATGAAAAAATTTTAATAGCATTTTTAAATAATAAATTCATAGAGGAGGTACCCCCGACAACCCCAAATTTTAAATGGTCACTATTTGCCCCACCCCCAAGGGAGTAAAAAAAATTTCTAAGACCACCCTCTGAGGATTGGGGTTTAAAATTGTAGTCCCAGGAGTAAAAAAAGTGTACCTATTTTTTGAATGACGTTTGATGACAGGTCCTTCTTGACGGAAAAACGGGGAAAAACATACAAAAAAACCTTCGGGGTTAAGAATTATGCCTTTACGGGGGACAAAAGTAAAGCTTTCCTGAAGGGGGTTTTGGCGGGGGCTGACCGGGAAATTGCACTAGGTTTTTTAAGGCCCAAAGAACCCCTATGCCCCCTTATTTCCCCCCCTGAAGATTTTTCCCGTTTCAGTTTGTATTTTTTTGGGCTCCCCTCCATCCTTTCCACTCCAGGCAACGAAAAATGCACACCTTAACGTACGGGGGGGGTCCACGGAGGAAATAAGGGGTTAAAAAATTTTTATAGGTGGAAAAATTTTCCCTGGGGGTGACGCAAACTAAAGGGGAAACAAAAGCATATACCAGGGCTAATGAAATAATGAAAAGGTGCAAAAATGCCCCTGGGGGAATGGAACAGAAAATTCGTCCATTTTTAAGGGGTTTCAAAAAAATAAAACAACCCTGGGGGTTTGAATGCCCAAAATTTTTTTAATTGCGGGGAAGACGGGGGACACAAGGGAACTTGTTATCGTTAAAGTCTAAAAACTAAGAAACCCAAAAAATTTAACCAAGAGAGTCTTCCTTGCAGAAGTTTCAAAATGTTTTCGATCCACTAGGCTTAGTGCCCCCATTTAAACCCATAAGGGGAAAATTGTTGATACAAGAAGAAATGGAAGCTTAAGTGTGTTTTGGGATGAAACCCCACCTGGGGAAATTTTGTTAAAAGGGTGGGAAGAACTAATGGGGAAAATATGAAAAATTTTCCCAAATGTTGGAGGTTACCCACGTAATGGGCCAGTAAAGATGGGGGAAAATTTTTAAAAACTCCAAATTTTTTTTGGGCGATGTTTTAAAAATTTAAGCATAGGGAGCATCGCTTCCCTTTCAATTAAAAGTCCCATTTCTTTTTGTTATTCTAAGGCAAAGGGGGTTTTCCAATCAAATCACGGACCTTACCTCATTTGGGAATTAACGGCCATTTATGTGGGTTAAATTTTAACCAAATTAAAAAAAGTTAAAAATTTGGCAAGAGATAAATATCAGCACAAACCAATTTGGTCTGATAACGGGGTATCCTTACAATGGATTCGAAATGGTAACAAAAAGTTTGTGAAAGGGTAAAAAAAACGGGTCGCTAAAAACAATAAAATCAGGAGAAAATAACATTTTTGGGGTCAGCATATTTAAACCCCTTTAAATTTCACATTCCTGGTAAAAACGAGAATCCACGGGATTTTTTGTCTCGGGTTGCTTATAAAAAAATTTGTGATGCTTTATCGTGGTTTAAAGGGCCAAGTTACTGGTGGAAAAAATTTAAAACGGCCCGGGGTGAAAAAGGGCACATATTGCCCTGTCGAAATTTCGGTGAGCACCGCTCCGGGCAGTAAATCCCCTCCTTACCATTGAAATGAATAGGTATTCTTCCTTACCTAAGCTGATTAGTGTGACAAGGTTTGTGTTTAAATTTTTTAAGTGATGAATATCTCACATAATTTCCCCCCCTGAAATACGGGGTAAAAGAGGGGAAAAAGAAAAAAACCTACAGGGATGAGATTAAATTTCCCTATGGATGGGAAAAAATGAAAGGCTCCCAAAAAAAAAAGCGGGGGTGTTAAATTTTGAAAGGGTGATGGGGAATTTGGGGGCAGGGGGCAGGTTACAAAAAAGCTAATTGGGGGGAAAATTCTAAGGCACCCAAACTTTTCTTTCCCAAAAATCATCACCTGACCCCCTTGATTGTCTTTTAAAAGCCCAAAATAACGTGATGCAAAGTTGGGGGGGACCGGGTAAACCCAAAAAAGTATTTGGGGAAAACCCTTTTGGATTCCCCCCAAGGGGGCAAAGGGGGAAAAAGGGTTATCAATCGTTTGTAATATGCGCCCCGGGGGGATCCAGAACCTACATGACCCAGTCCCCCCACCTGGGCCCCAAGGGCGCGTGCAGTTGGAAAAACCCTTTGATGGACCGGAGAGGACTATAGGGGCCCAAACATTTTAAAAAGGTAAATTCAATGGTGGGCCCCTTGAAGGTTATGTAGTCTATTTCTTGAAAAGCTACTAGGCTTTTTTCATCTAGAAGTGGGTCAGGGCTTGTCCCCAAACCTTCAAAACAGCTGTTCCCGGGAAATTTTTCAGCTAGAAAAGATCCCCGTCCCCAAAATTTTATGATCTCAGATTAAAAACCCCCAATTTTGTAGTGGGGCCAAAAACTTGATGAAAAAAAATAAGAGTGATGAAGTAAAATTTTTTGTTGACCCCGCAGGGTGTTCGGAAATTTATTACTCCCCGAGCCCCTTGGCAGGGGGGACTGTACGAAAGAAAATAGGACCCGTGAAAAGATGTCTTCGAAAGGGGCTACACAAAAGAGAATTGATTTGGGGGAATTTGGGGAGTGTTGGGGAGGCAGAGGGAAACGGGGGAACAATGCCCCCCTGTAAAACAAAGCGACATTCCCGACGCGGAGGGTAAAGACTCCCTCTCACCAAAAATTTGGGCAAAGGGTTTGAAGCTGCACCAAACAAAAGAGAAAATCCCCAGGGGAAATGATGAGGTTTCAAAAACGTGACGGTTTGTGACAAATTTAAGATGTTTTAAAAAAGGTAAAATTTTTCCCTTGGTCGATTTTTTCATAAAAAAATATCTTTTTACACTACTTTAACACTTTTTTGGTGCGCCAAGGCATAAACCGACAAAAACATTCAACCAGGTTACATTGTGGTTTAAAAAATACTGAACCCCCATCGAACATTGTGGCCTCTGGGGAAGGTAGGAAAATTTTACCCAGAGCACAAGGGTTTCAGAAAAAAGCAAAGTGTTGTGGTCCCTGGTCAGGAAAGTTTGGGGTACCATTTAAAAAAATTTAAATTTCCCCTTGAATTAAAAAAGGTGTTCAAAAACCCGTGCAGGGTGGAAACTAAGGGGAAAATGGCCCCGAGGGTTTGAAGCCCTTACCGGGGGAATGCCAAAAAAGAAACTGTATAAGAAACCCCCAGGAAAAAAAGCAGGCAATCTAGAGAGGGCGGAAAACGTCTCCTGGAGGAAGACGCAATTTTAATTCCCCTTTAACACGACTTCCCCCCCGGCCGCAGTTGGGGAAAAAAAATTTTAAATTTTCCCAAGCTATTGTGCCCAATAAATGTTTAATGTGCTGATTTGGGTCAAAAGTAAATTTCATTTTTAAAAAGAAATCAGCTGGGTTCCCGCGCCCTGCCAGATGTGCAGGGGGGGGGGGGTCGAGCTGGGGGGGGGGGAGGTGGGGGGAGTGTTTTTTTAAAAAATGAGGGGGGCTGAGAAAACCCCGGGAAAGAGGAAAATGGGGTTTTCCGGTGGCCTTAAAGGTCAAAATAGGGCCCCAATTTTATAATAGGAAGGTCGTGACGTCCCAAATGGGAAAGTGGGGGGAACCCTGAATTTTTTGGGACCACCGTAAGGGGGGTAAAAATTTGGAAAATGTTCGACTGGGGGGCAGGTTTCAAAGGGGCCCTGGGGTGTGTCCCAGGGGGAAAAACCCGTGTTTTTAATCCCGCTCATTTGGCCTCGACTTAATGGATTTCCCCTAATTTGTTTTAATAGTTTTAAACGTTAAAAACGTCCCTTGGGGAAAGGTAAATAAACCGGATAATAAAAAATTAGTTAAAAAGAATGCGGGGTGTGAAAAAAGGGCGCCCCCCGCTCCGATTTTAACCCTGTTTTACTCCCAACCGGGGGTAAAAAAATTTAAGGAATCAAAAGACTTCTAAAAACCGGGGCAAAAAACCCACGGATACCTCGTTTCCCGGGCCCGGAAAAAAAAACCCCTGTCGGTTTTAGCAGGGACCTTTGAAAAGGAAAATTTGGGGAAAGGAGGAAATAAGGGGTATCAATCACCCCCTTTAAAATAACCTTTCTATTTTTAGCAACCGGGTGCTGGCCAGTTAAAGGGATGTTGTGGGGGTTTTTAAAAGGTTTTTGATTTAACCCCAAAACCAAAGGGCCACCAAAAAATATCTGGTAAGGGGAGAGATTTAATTTCAAGTGCTTTTTCCCTTTATGGATAAATCCAAAGTGGTAACCTACCCCCCCCCCCCCCCTTCATTCAGTTTTCACTAAAAAATCTATACAGCCCACAAATTTAAATTTGTACACCGTAAATTTTGGGTGCAACCCCCAAACCATACCTTTTACCGGATAGATATTGGGAAAAAGATTTGAGGTCGAAGGGAAACCCCTTGCCGCGACCAGGGGTGGTTAAGTTTTTTCAATTCTAAAACGGGGTGACTAAACGGTAAAAAAATATGGGGGTCTCCCAATGATTTAAATGGGGATGATATAATGTTTTAGGGACATACAGGTTTAAACAACCCCCCAAAAAAATTTTCCATAAAAGACCTTGCTTTGTGTTCCTTGTTCCGCTTCTCTGGGCCTTTTCATTTGATGTTTTGACTAGATTTACCTTGCTTATTTCCTGTTGAGGGGAATTTTTTCGGGTGGGCCTTTGTAAAATTTAAAAAAGGATTAACCCCTGGAAACCACCATATACTGTTAAAAATATTTTTTTTGAAAAAAGGTAAAATTTCTTAAAGGGTAAAAACAAAATTTTAAAACTTAAATTTTTAAAATTTTCCATGGAAAAACAGGCAAGGGGGATAATACAATTATTATAATATTTCCACTTTAAAAAAACCCACCCAACCCGGGCAAACATCAACTGGGGCTGACAGGGAGGAGGGGGGGAGTCGCCCGGGGAGATTCTCACATACTATATTTTTAGTGTTTTTTGAGGGAAAAAAAAAATTAAAAAATTTTCTTATTTTTTTTCCTTAAAAAATTAACATCTTTTAAAGTTACTTTTCATATGTAAATGGTTAAAAAACAATATAAAACAATAATAATAAATTCAGTAAAAAATTTAAAAAAAACCCCAAAAAAAAAAAGGGGGGGAGAAAAACACGGTCGTAAAACAAACCCAACAAACCCGAAAACCGACACCCCGAAAAAACAAAAGAAAAACCAGACACAACAAACCCGAACCCCCAGACACCAGACACAGACACCAGACAAAAAGACACAGAAAACCAGACCAGCCCAGACACAGACACCAGACACAGACACCCGACAAAGAAAACCAGACAAAAGACAAACCCGACACAGGCACAGACACCAGACACAACACAGACACCAGAAAAACAGACACCAGACACAACAAAACCAAAACACAGACCCCCGACAAAAGACCAGACACCAAACACAGACCCCGGGCAAAAGACACAGACACCAACACAGAAACCCGACCCAGACAAACCCAAAACCCAAAACCCCCAAAAACCAGACCCAGACAAAAGACACCAGACACAGACAAACCCGACACGACCCAGACACCCCAAAACAGACCCCCAGAAAACAGACACCAGACACGACCCCCAGACACAGACACCAGACACAGACACAGACCCCCAAACACAAAAAAACCAGAAAACAGACACCAGACACAGACACCAGACACAAACCAGGAAAAACCAAAACAGAAAACCAGACACGACACAGAAAACCAGACACAGACACAGACACAGGGCACAGACAAACCCGACAAAAGACAAACCCGACAAAAACACCCGACACAGACACCAGACCCGAACCCCCAGAACCAAAAAGACAACCGGGCACCCGACACAGAAAACCAGACACAGACACCAGACAAACAGACAAACCCGACACAGACAAAGAACCAAAACCCGACACCGCAAAGACAAACCCGACAAGACACCAACACAGACACCAGACACAGAAAAAACCAGAAGCAGAAAAACCCGACCCCAAAACACCCCGGGCCCAAAAAACCCAGACACAGACAACCCGACACCCGACAAAACCCAAAACAGAAACCCGAACCCAAACAGAAAAACAAGACACAGAACCCACAGAACCCGAAACCCCCCGACACAGACCCCAAGACACAACACCAACACAGACACCAGAAAAAACCAAAAAGACATTTCCACACAGATTTTTACAACCCCACATAAATAAAAAAAGCAGAATTTTGACTTTGACAAAACTTCACTTGTCACAGTTTGTTTTTTTATTAAAATTACCAAGAGAAGGGGAAATGCAGTGGAGTAGTAGTGGGGTGTCTCTAGCTCTGGGGTTCCCATCACACTGGGGACTTGGGGGTTTACTGGATAACCTTGCCCGTGGAGTAAATAGTGTTTGGCTCTAGCCTTTGTTCTAAACACACGGGGAAATGGGGAAAGAAAAAGGGTAACCTTTCCAAATGGGGTAAATATGTGGGGTCTCAAACTCGTGTTTCCCATCCCCACTGGGGACTGGGTGGGGGGACTGGATTTAAACCCTTTCAGTTGGGAGTCTTTGGGGGGGGGGGGGTGTCTCAGCTCTGGTTCTAACACACTGGGACGGGGGTGACTGGGAAAAACCCTTTCAGTTGGAGAAGTAGTGTGGGGTCTCTAGGGTCCCGTGTTCTTCACACGGGGACGGGGGTGACTGGGTAACCTTGGGATTTGGGGGTAGTATGTGGGGTCTCTAGCCGTGTTCTATCCCCACTTGGGGGCCCGGGGGTACGGATAACCTTGCAGTGGAGTAGTAGGGGTGTCCCCTAGCTCTGTGTTTTTATCACACGGGGGGTGGGTGTGACTGGATAACCTTTTCAGTGGATTTGTAGTGTGTGCCCCTAGCTTTTGGTTTTTAAACACCTGGGGACTGGGGGTGACTGGAAAAAACCTTGCGTGGATATAGTTTGTGTCTCTAGCCTGTGTTCCCATCACACCGGGGGCTGGGGGACTGGATAAACCCTTTCAATGGAGGTTAAATAGTGGGCTCCCAGTCTGGTTTTTTCACACGGGGGCTGGGTGTGACTGGATAACCTTGGGGTGGATAGTAGTGTGTGTCTCAGCTCTGTGTTTTAAAAACCCCTGGGGGGCTGGGTGTGATTTGGGTAACCTTCAGTGGAAAGTGTGTGGCTCTACTCTGTGTTTTATCACACTGGGGACTGGGATGGGCTGGGTAAAACCCTTGGGAGTGGGGTAGAGGTGTGTCTCTAGCTCTTGTTTCAACCACTGGGAATGGGTGTACTTGGGTAAAACCCCCGCGTGGAGTATAGTGTTGTCTCTAGCTCTGTGGTTTTTATCACACTGGGGGGCCCGGGTGGACTGGATTTCCCTTGCGGGAGTAAAATAGTGTGTGTCTCTAGGGTCTGGGTTCTACACACTGGGGACTGGGTGTGACTGGATAACCCTTTCAGTGGAGTAGTAGTTGTGTCTTAGCTTTTGTGTTTTATCACACTGGGGATTGGGGTGACTGGGTAACCCTTTCAGGGAGTAGTAGGTGTGGTTTTTTCAACTCTGTGTTCTATCACACTGGGGGCTGGGGGGGGTGACGGGGTAACCTTGCGGGGGTATAAATGTGTTTTCCCCTAGCTCTGGGTTCTATCACCCGGGAACCCGGGGTGACTGGTAACCCTTTCAGTGGAGTTTGTATGTGTGTCCCCCTAGGCCCCTTTTTTTCTAACACACTGGGGACGGGGGTGACTGGGGTAACCTTGCAGTGGAGTAGTATGTGTGTCTTTAGCTCGTTTTTCATCACACTGGGGACTGGGGTGACTGGGTAACCCCTTGGGAGTGGATATAGTGTTTTTTCTTTTAGCTCTTGGGTTTTATCACACTGGGGCCCGGGGGTGAAATTTGGGTAACCCAGCAGGGAAGGGGTGGGGTCTCTAGCTCTGTGTTCTAAACACACTGGGGGCTGGGGATACTGGGGTAAAATTTCCGTGGATGTAGGTGGGTCTCCCACTCTGTTGGTTTTATCACACTGGGGGGCTGATATGACCCGGGAAAAAACCCTTTCAAATGGGGTATAGTTTGTGTCTCCCAGCTCTGTGTTCAATCAAAACTGGGGACTGGGTTTTGACTGGATAACCCCCTTGCAGTGGAGTAAATAAATGGGGTGTCTCACTCTGGGTTCTTCACACTGGGACTTGGGGGGACTGGGAAACCCTTTCAGTGGGGGAATTGGGGTGTCCCCCTAGCTCTGTGTTCTATCACACCCGGGGGCTGGGTGTACTGGAAAAACCCCTTTCAGGGAGAAATATTTTGTGTCTCTAGCTCTGTGTTCTATACACGGGGACTGGGGGTGACTGGGTTAAAACCCTTTCAGTGGAGTAGGGAGTGTGGGGTCTCTGCTCGGGGTTCTATCACAAATGGGGCCCGAGTAAGGGCGGATAACCTTCAGTGGGGTATTAGGGGGTCTCTAGCTCTTTTTCATCACACTGGGGGCTGGGTGTGCCCGGGTAATTTTCATGGGGGTATATGTGGGTTTCTCTGCTCTGTGTTCTAAACACAAAGGGGACTGGGTGTGACTGGATAACCTTGCCTGGAGTTTAGTGGGGGTTTCTCTAGCTCTGTGGTTTTAAACAACTGGGGGCTGGGGGTGACTGGATAACCCTTTTTTCAGTGGAGTAGTAAGTGTGTGGGCTCTACTCTGTGTTCTATCACACTGGGGAAATGGGGGTGACTGGGAAAACCCGCAGTTAGTATAATTTTGTTCTCTACTCTTTGGGTTTTAACACACGGGGGGCGGGGTTTACTGGAAAACCTTGCAGGGAGTTATGGTTGGGCCAAACTCTGGGGTTCTTCCCCACTGGGGACGGGTGTGACGGATTAAACCCTGCAGTGGGGTATAGTGGGGGTGTCTCTAGCCCCTGGGGGTTCTTCCCACTGGGGACTGGGGGTGAATGGTTAAAACCTTTAAGAAAAACCAAAAATTATTTTTTTTTGGGTTTCGTTTTTAAATGAGTCTGGCAGACCCTTTGGGGGGTAATACAATTTGTTAGAAAACTGGGTACCTTGCTTCGTTGAAGGGAAAAATCCGGTTTGTCCCCCCTGATTTGAAAGCAAAAAGTTTTGACTTATTAATTTTGAAAGGGGTCGGCAAAACCTTGGGTTTTTTGCTGGTTTAGAGTAAAAAAAGCTAGAACAATAGGCTACAAACACACAGTACTTACATTCACAGGAGTTTGCACATTTAAAAAGTTAAAGACTTTTAAAGTGGCTCCATATTGGTAAGTTTCAAATTCCTTTCTATGTTTTTAGCATTTCCTTTTCACTAAGTTTTAAAATAGAAATTTTTTGTTTCTCATCTAAAAAACACAACTAACTTAAACATTTTCGGGCAAATATTTTATTTTTTGTTCTTTGGGGAAACTCGGCAAAATTTGAAAAATCATCTATTTTAAGCTTTTTTTCTAGCTATTTTTCAGTGCTAAAACCAATCAAAAATCATGTAAATACTGTAAATATATTCCATTCTTTTAAAAAGGACCAATAAATGATAACTGAAATTTAAAAAATGTTCCAAAAAAAGGGTTAAAAATTAGTTTTTTAAAATAAAAAATAAAAAAGATTAGCATTTTTTCCATTATAAATATTACTAAGTACACACTAACCCCAAAGATATAACACTCGTTTTAGTCAATTTTACAGAAATTTTAAACCTTTTTACTGCCCGTCCCCTGGGGGCTAAAGCTCCCACTTAAACCACGGAGGCCCGGGTTCGACCCCGGGGGGTGGAAACATTCGACACGTTTTTTACACCTTTTCACCTGCAGAAAATAGGACCTGGGTGTTAGTCGACTGGTGTGGGTCGCATACTGGGGGGACAAGATCCGGCCCCCAAATGTAAATAAGTTAGACATCCCGATGACGCACGACTTTTCTTGGGTTATCCCGGGTTACTAACCCCCGGGTTAAAAAACCGAACGAAATCTTTCTTTAATTTTTCTTAATTATGGTTTTTTACCAAAATAACCAAAATTTTAAAATTATTTAGACTCTAAATTTAAAAAGAAATATTTCAGTTAAAAAGTAAACAGGAGTGTAATACAACTCTTAAAATCTTTTCCACTTAAAAATTTTTAAGACAGTAAAACAATAAGCTTGATATAAAGGAAATATTGGGGTTAGGGGGTTCCTGAGGAGTATTTTAAAAATTTAGCCACCCGGTGGGAGCCAACTGGGCCCTCAAGGGGGGGAATTTATATACTATTTATTTATTTATTTATTTATTATTAATTTAACAGGGAAAAAGAGAAGTACAATGGAATGAGATGATAAATGTAGTAACAAAATTTGCACTGAGCATTTAATATTTTGGTGGAAAAAAAGGGTTTCAAGGAGGAAAGTGGTTGTTGTTGTTGTTGTTGTTGTTTTTTTGTTGTTTTTGTTGTTGTTGTTTTTGTTGTTGCTTGTTGTTCGTTGTTGTTGTGTTGTTGTTTTTAAAAAACATTAATATAATTTTCTTTTAATAATTAAAGCGGCAACAAATTTTTTTTGAAATTCTTTAACTTTTTTTCTGTTTATTTCTTTGTTCTTCAGAACTGAATATAATTTTTAATATAATCATCAAAATTTTTTAAAATTTCATTCATTTTTTATATTTTTTTCCATTCTAATAAGTCTAAAAAAAAACGACCCAAGCCTAACCCTTCTAGGGTAGGGGAGTGCCTAGCCCGAGCTTTTGGCTCGTAAGTCCCTTTTTCCCCTTATCCCCTTGGGGCGGGGGGGCAGACCAAA
>NW_026506199.1:0-15412 GCF_026875155.1 Cherax quadricarinatus
ACAGAGAGTTTGCATAAATGGGGAGAAATCGGTGGGGCGAGTCACAAGCGGTTTTTCCACAGGGGTCAGTGTTGGGCCCTTTGTTATTCACAACATACATAAACGACATAGGTGAGGGAAATTTTAATTGTTTTTCTTTGTACCTACAGAGAGAGTCAGATTTTTTCTATGTACATAGTTTCCTTGAAGCAACTGAGAATGTTTCACTTGATTGGGGTTAAACATTCAAAGTCGATGTATTTTCCTAAAAGAAACTGGGTTGAGTAACTGCAATATCAGGAAAACATACTTTTTCTCCAAAGAGAGAAAAGGACATTCTTATATATGTATTTTTTAATGTTAATTATTCTTCATCAAGTTTGGCTTGATTTAATTAGCGTTGGACAACCTGTAATTCCATACATTTTGCCCTCGCGTAACGAAATTAAAAAATAATTGATGAGATTTCGAGATTGCATTTCTAAAACCTTTAAACAGTGTCATTTGTTGCATTTTCACTTGCCTGTGATTGGGTTATCTAATAGAGTCATCAACTTATGTTTGACCCAACACATTTCCCTCCGGTGATCTCAGGTGAAACCAAAAGAACAGAAATTATTAGATTACGCCTGTCTAATTTTTCTGTAGTTTTGCTTTTTAAAAACTTTAAAATTTTTTGTGGAAGCAATGTGCTGTTGAGTGTGATCTGAGGACTAAAGCCGGAAAAAAGAAAAGTCTTAATGAAATGGTACTTGCATGATAATAGGATTTTAAAAGAGAGAGAATTGGCACTTCTGAGGGAGATTAACTTTGAATTGGCATCTGTGAGATTGCGCGGCCAACCAAACTGCTTCCCCAAGGAGGTGTGATCCAAGAGTTAGTTTCCCTCAAAAGTCAGTCTAGTCCATGGTTGTCATGCTGCTCATCCACAAGAGGGAGACATGTGATAAATGGTTTAAAACCGACAAGCTGAAGATAGACACTTACACAACATATGGGAATCTTTATTGAAGAAAACGTTTCGTCAAACAGTGGCTTCATCAGTCCAACACAAATCAAAAAGGGTGTCAGGAGAGGGGAGTTCGAGGTAATCAGTCCCTCAGCCGGGAGTCGATGTGTTTAGCCCCATCAATCTTGTAGAAAGTACGCATAGGGCCGTGGAAGTGGCTTATATACTGTAGTCAGGTGAGGCGAAGCAGAAGGAGGCGAGGTCATAGTGGTACCATCCACTAGTCGAAGTAGGCCATCGCCCAAAAGGGTTTGGGGACAAGGTTGAAAATTCTTTGTATCAAGATCCCATGAGTTGCAGTTTTGCAGTGTCTGACAGATGTGATAAATGGTTTAAAACCGACAATTTGAAGACTGAGACAGTTATGCAACACATGGGAATCTTTATTGAAGAAACGTTTCGCCATACAGTGGCTGTTTTGTAATGGACTGATGAAACGCTTCCACTGTGTGGCGAAACGTTTCATCAATAAAGATGGTTTTCCATGAATTGTATTCTGAAGCAGAGAGTAATATAAGACATGACTGTGAGCCACTTCAGACACTCTTCCAGCCTGCAGTAAAAAACAAAATGAGTACCAAAACCCACCATTTGAATGTGCCAACCACTGGAATATAACTCAATGCTAGATCGCAGATGTGACAAAAAATAAAAAAATACATTTTAGATAACACTCGCCACACTGTGTGGCGAAACGTTTCATCAATAAAGATGCCAATATACTGCATAAGTGTCTCAATTACAGGGAGACATATTGAGTTTTTGTTGGAGGAACAGGGTATTTGTGGTTATTGGGCTGGGAGGGGGAGGGCGGAAGGAGGCAGAGTCACCTAATATACATTACCTTTAACAGACACATGTACGACCATCCCTGTAACTGCTTTCCACCATCAGCACCATTGTCCCTCGCGACCAACACCACCTCCTCTATGGGAAGAGTTTGGTAGAGACAAAGAGTGTTTTGTGGACATTGATGGAGTGTTTGCGATGGACAGGGTATCCTGGATAGAAGGAAGCAGTGTCAGTCTTCTAATGGAGAGTAGATCAGATGAAGAGAGTCCGGTGTTTGAGAATTTGGGACATAATGGGAAAGAGATAGTAGAGAATTACCAGTTACACATTTATATATTACTATTAGTAACACCGCTAATGTTTTTAATTAAGATTAAATCTTGTTGGCTCGGGCTCAAGAAATTATATATAAGTATAAAATATGTTAATTTAAGATCTCGTAATTGATTTTTATATAAGAAAATATGGGAGGAAGAGTGTTAACGGTGCATTAAAGGACGATGACTGGATGAGCCGGGTTTAATGCGAGGAAAGGGATGGAGATGGCGGAGGGTAAAACGAAAAAAAAATTATACCTACACCTTCATAGAAGTAATTTATGTGGTCATAATCTTATAAGTGCACCTGGTTCACACGGGAATATACCATTTTCTTAAAAATGTAAAGTCAGTAATGACTGGACACTTAAGCAACATATGGGAATCTTTTTTGGGAAGAAACGTTTCGCCACACAGTGGCTTCATCAGTCCATATAAAGGAGAATGGTGAAGAACAGGAGGAGTTTGAGGTAATCAGTCCCTAAGCCTTGAGTCGATGTAATCATCCTTCAATCTTGTAAAGAATACAGCATATGTGCAAAGTGACTTGTATACTATAAAACAGGTGAGTTGAAGGAGTCGTAGTGGTATTACACTTGAAATTCCCAATGTGGAAGTGGTCTTCGTCCAAAGGTTGGACAAGTGTGGAAGAATTCCTTTTATCAAGATCCATCAAAAAAATCATGGGATCTTGATAAAAATTTTAAAAAAAAGAAAGAGAAAACTTCATGCAGCCAGCCATTTCACGACAGCCACTGAACAAACGAGTCCATTGGCTGTCCACCTTTTTTTGGACAACGAGTCAGTCTGCTTTTTAACCTCTACAAAGATGTTATACTATACAGAAGACCGCTCAACCCTCTCTGGGCTACACATCGCCTAGAGGGATGAGATCAGCAAAAGTCTCCCCTAGAAAAGTGGCAGCTTGTGGAGTAGGGACTCACTCCCCGGCGTCCGTCATTATCGATCCCTCAGGTACTGGAGGTGAGCCACTCTTGTAAAATCCGAAATCCCAATTTTCTCCCGGTTCTTTCTGGACATCACCGGTGTAACTCTTTAATATTTTTCCAGATTTCGTGCGTCGTATCTAATGTTTATTCCTTTGATTTAACACACATTAAAATAGAACCAGGTCGATCACTGAGCTGAAGATCACTAAAGTAAAGAGGATGCAGGTCATTTTCCTCATTTTTCTCTGAAAATTGATTCAACGGGTCTGGACCTCAGTCTCATTCGTCAGCCTCCCAGGCTAAAGCGGCCTCTCCCAGATCGGTTTTTTCGGCCTCCCAGCTCTTGTTTCAGATTAACCGAGCCATGACCTTGATCTCGCAGGCTTGGGCAGCCTCACGAGACCGCATGTTGGCCTCGTTCCCGGACCTCTGCCTTCCAGGTGCAGTTCTCGTTCTCATAGGCCCGATTCTCGGTCTCCCGAGCCTTGGTCTCGGCCTCGTCAGTTTATAGACTCAGCTTCAACACTAGACAAGACCTGAGTTCTTTTTCCTGAACCTCACCTTCAAGAAATAGGAGACCTTTCCCAGACCTATCGTGTTCGGCTCTCGCACTTTCGTGACTTGGTCTCAGCAGCACGAACCTGTTTCTCGGCCTCTCGGTCCTGATCCCAGCTTTTAAGGGCCCGTGTCCCCCTATACTCGAGCAAACTCTTCAGATCGCGCCTCAGACTCCTGCATCCAAGCCTCGCCCTTCCTCACCCTCAGGCCCCCTCGTTTTCCGTGGCAGGATTTTGGCCTGTTCATCTAACTGATGACCGTCAGTAGCGCTTTTGACCATCCCTGGGCCCTTCACTGACATCCCTCAGACGTTCCGCAAAAAATTCTACGACAATAAAAGCTTCA
The DNA here is from genome assembly GCF_026875155.1 of Cherax quadricarinatus. Lineage (NCBI taxonomy): Eukaryota > Metazoa > Arthropoda > Malacostraca > Decapoda > Parastacidae > Cherax > Cherax quadricarinatus. The sequence continues at coordinate 3,951 of NW_026506199.1, forward strand.
TTTATTTCCATTTTAGGTAACGACGCAACGAAATACGAAAAAAAAAAAAGATACGAAGTGACAACTGCTATGAAAAAAAAAGTGAAATATAGAAGACTTGAAACTAGGTTTTTAACATTTATTTATTTTTCTATTTAGTGACATTCATCAGAAATTAAAACTTGAAACAATGGTAGTATTATTTTTCTCAGTTTCATTTTTTTGGTTTTAGTTTTTTTAGAGGGTGTGTGTATTAGGGGAAATGTGTATAATTGTGTATATTTTAGTTGTTTAAAAATTAGTATATAACAGTGACGCTGTAGTGCATTTATTGAGTGTATTATGAGTATTAATGTAAAGACTGTGGTGTGTGGTGTGTGTGTGTGATTGCAGGGTCGAGATTCGCTCCTAGTCCCGCCTCTTTACTGTGCGTGGTGTGTGTACTCACCTAGTTGAGGTTGAGGTTGCGGGGGTCGAGTCCGACTCCTGTGTGTGTGTACTCACCTATTTGTACTCACCTATTTGTGGTTGCAGGGGTCGAGTCCTAGGGTCCTGGCCCCCCTCTTCACCGGTTGCTTACTGGGCCCCCTCTTCCCCGCTCCAGAGCTTTATCAAACCTCGTTTTTAAAACTGTGTATGGTTCCTGCCTCCACTACGTCATTTTCTATGCTATTCCACTGCCTTACAACTCTATGACTGAAGAAATACTTCCGACTATCTCTCTGACTCATTTGGTGATATCGTCACTTCCAATTGAGGTCTCTTGTTTCTGTGTCCCTCCTGGAACATCCTGTCTTTGTCCACCTTGTCTATCCAGCCACCAGTATTTTATATGTCCCGTTATCATGTCTCCCCTGACCGCTCCTGTCCTCCAGTGTCGTCCGCCGGATTTCCCTTAATCTTTCTGCATAGGACATTCCCCTAGCTCTGGATCTAACCTTGTCGCAAACCTTTGTACGTTTCTCATTTTCTTGACGTGCTTTATCAAGTGCGGGTTCCAAACAGGTGACGGCATACTCCAGTATGGCCCCTGAACATATCACGGTGTCCAGTGTCTTGATGATTCCTACTAAGTCATCGGAAGCTGTTCTCAGGTTTGCCAGGCGCCATATGCGCAGCAGTTATCTGATTGATGTGTGCTTCCGAGGACAATGCCGGTGTTATACTCACCCAAGATGTCTTTTCTCGCTTGAGTGAGGTTTGCTGTCGTGGCCACACCTACCTATACGCTGTCTGGTCTTCTTGCCCTTCCCCTACATCAGGACTTTGCATTGGCAGGATAAAATTCGAGAAGCCATTTGCGGGACACTGGTTCCAGTCTGTCCAGGTCTCTTTGAAGTCCTGCCTGGTCTTCATCAGATTTAATTCTCCTCATTAACTTCAATTCATTCTGAATCCAACCCGGTCCGTCATGTCTGTTTCACATATTCCAAAAATAGCACTGGTCTAGGACCGACCCCTGGGGACCCCCCGCGTCGTCAACAGGGTGCCCACGGTGATACATCATTACGTACCATGACATTGACAACTCGTTGTTGCCTCCCTGTCAGTATTCCTTCTGATCCATTGCAGTGCCCTTGTCTTTTCCTTTATATGCGCCTGATGCTCTAAGCTTCTGCCAACAATCCTTGTGAGAACTGTGTCCAAAGGCCTTCTTGCAGTCCAAGAAGATCAATCAATCACACAAAAACAACAAAACTACCCACCCCCCTCCTCTCATCTTGTTTAACAACTTCTGTTATTTTTGTTCGTAGATAACTCCCGAAGTTTGGTGACACTGGAATTGCCTCCGTGCATTCCGTTGCTGGTTTGGCATTTATACCCTGGTTCCGTTCCAAGCAGGGTGCTTCCAAACCACTCCCCCTCCTACAATCTTCTCTAATTTTACATACTATTAACACGTCAATGACAAGTCCTATAGTTTAGTGCCCTCCGCTCTCTGTCTTTTTCTGTCCTCCTTTTTTTTAAACATGGGAACTACATTTTGCCGTCTTCCCATACCTTCAGGTATTGCCCAGTTTTCCAGGGATGTGTTTGAAGATGATGGCTAGTGGCACACACAACATATCGGCTCCCTCTCTAAAGGACCCCACGGGAAGATGTGTCGCGGTCCCATGCCCTTTGAGGTATCGATGTCCTTAGCTAATCTTCACCCCTCCTCATCGGTATGTATGTCGTCCAACACTTGTTGGTGTATTCCTTGCTGGGTGCCCCATCTGGTCTGTCCCCTCCCAGATCCTTCCTGTCTCTACTGTAAATACTTCCTAAATCTCGTGTTGGACTTCCTCACATACCTCTTGTTCGTTTCGTGTAGTTCTCCACCTTCTTTCCTCAGCCTTATCAACCGGGTCCATGCCTGTTGTATTTCCTCCTCATGTGGCTATAACAACAGTTTTCGGGTCAGATTTGACTTTTCGATGCTATGTCGTTTGCATTACTGTCGCTGGTCCACCCTCCTTATCTGTGCATACACGTTTCTGGCTCTTCTACTATCTCCTTGTTTTCCTGGGTCCTAATGCCTCCCTGTACCTTTGTCCCATTCTCTGTTGCACTAGTTTTTGCCTCCCTACAACCTTTTCGGTAAACCAAGGAACTCGTTTTTTGGGTCCTTCCTTATTATTTTCTGTTTCCCTTGGGAACAAAACTTTCTGCCTCTGCCATCCTTGCACTTGGTTTGCCACATATTCCATCATCTCGTTTTCCTGATTTTTCCTACCATTTCTCTGTCCCACTGAACTCCTGCAAGAATTCGCAATACCTGTGGAGTCCCCCTTTTATTAGTTGGCTGCTGTCCGTTCATTCCTGTGACCTTCTTTCCACTTTGTAACTATATGTAATAATAGTCAAACTCAGCACCACATGATCGCTAGCTCCAAGGGGCCTCCTCGTAAGTGATGTCCTCAATGTCCGAACTGCTCAGGGTGAACACAAGATCCAGTCTTGGGCGGCTCATCCTCCCTTCCTCTCCTGGTTGTGTCCTGGCAATGTTGATGGCCATGAGGTTTTCAATACCAACATCCATCTTCTTGGCTCCCATGTTTCGGGACCCCCATTGGCTCCAGGTTTTCCCCGTCGAATCTCCCTGTGGTTGAAATCGCCCATTACCAGTAACTTTGCTCTGCGCTCAGTGAGTCTTACTTGCCACCTTCAGCCAGTGTGTCCACCATCACCCTGTTGTTTTCTTCGTACTCCTCCTTGCCTCCTGCAGTTTCTGTGGTGGTTTATACATCACTCAATGACTACTTTTATTGTGTGTGTGTGTGTGGTGTGTTGTGTGTGTGGTGTGTGGTGTGTGTGTGTGTGTGTGTGTGTGTGACGTGTGTATTATAGTGAAATCTGGTGTGTGTGTGTAGTTTGTGAAGTGTGAAGGATGTTCTAAATGTATCTTCCTGTCACTGATACTAGAATGTTAATTGACTGGTCTCACACGGTTCCGCGATACGCGTCCAGTCAAACTGGCCCGCTCCATTGTTTTACTGATTTCAAAAAGGAAATACGAGGGTTTGTCTTCGCTGACGACAATGCTCTTTTTCTGCAAGTTAGGGATCAACAGATTCCGAAGATGCATGACTTGTTGCACAGCTATTCTGTGCAATCACACAATTTGAGTCAATCACTACTGAACTATAGTTTTTTTTAATTGTTTTAATGCCTCTTTTTTGAAGCGGGACAATATCAATGGTTTTAAATGAATGTGGTACTCGTGTCCAGACTCCTCATAAAAATAATAAACGCTAAGATAACGATATTAATTACAATATGTTGTTAAAGATGGAACTCCACGAGTCAGGACCCGGAGCAGAGTGCACGGGTATGCTGTCGATGGCTTCTGCGAAGCTAACTGGGAAGAAAACAACGTCGGAATGTGTTTAGATTTTGGCAGTGTTTTGTGTCTCATAAGAAACTCTACAAAAATAACCAGTACATAGGAAGAAAAGTCCATGAAGACGTTTTAGTGAAACGTGGACCATTTACAAGCCACATTAATACATAACATGAGGAACCAGTGTACATAAAGAAGATAGGGACAGAGACGGACAAGAGAGGAAGAAACAAGTGGATAAGTAGTGATAGAGTAATGTTTGTAATGGAAGATGTAGTAGTGGTAGTCAGTAAGTAGGAGTAATAGTGGTTGTGACACAGACAGAAAGGTAAACTGGCTTCCATACATAAGACTAATAACGGCTCACTGTGACTTCTGTATTTTACTTAGTTATCATATTAGTCATCACCTTTAAGTATAGTTTCTTCTATACTGGATGCGGTTGTCCGCCCTGGTTTTGCATATGTAATTGTGATTTTTTTTTAAAAATTTCATTTATGGGTCTTTGCTCTGTCTCTCCTGGCTCTATATGATTGCCTACAGTTTTGTGCTCCGAAATTCTCCGCTTCTCCAAAATTTACTTTGCTCTACAGATAATTGCTGCCTTTGAAGAGATCTGTTATCTTCATCATTGCCCGAGAGTCCCCTCTCCTCTCTCTCTCTCTCTCTCTCTCTCTCTCTCCTCTAGCTTCATCTCCTGCTGTAGAAGGTGTGTGTCTGGAGCATACTTCGAGCATCCAATGATGCATCATCACGAGGAATTGCTTCAGATCTTTTTATACCTCCCTAGTTCCCCATTTAATTGGTTCCAGTTGTTCTTGATAAGATGGATCTGAGAAATCGCCCTCAACTTGATCGTGTTTCTCTGCCCCACGACACTGTGCACAAGCATTTATCTTGGCTTTATGTGGTGGTCTGAGATTGCTGTCTTCGATTTTTTTAGTTCCTATTAGGTCCTCGTTTATCATATATATGAGGTCTACGCGTCAAGGAAAACACACCCCCTAAATCGGAAGAATGGAAAAAAATATAATTACTTTCGCAAGTTAATAAATGAAATTGCAATAAAAATAAAAATAACCATCGAGGTTTTAGGTGCGTTATTGAGGCAGGAACTATTTTAATTCAAGGACGTCCCCCTTCAGGTCTTTACCTAGGTCGTCTGTGTTAATCTTGATCTTACACAGATGGAGAAGTTCCTGCCTCTGGTTGGTTAGTGGAATCACATTCAGATTGCGAGGAAACCGATAGATCCCCGTGCCGGGAAAGTAACTCCAAAATTATCGATCGTCGCTGCAGAAGACCACGAAGGCACAAAGTGGCAATGATAAAAAAGAACACTGATTACAAGATGTTATCAAAGACTAAGATGGTAAACTGTATCCACTGTCATTACTGGTAACCAGGTTAAACACAAACAATATCCTTGATAATCACCTTACCCTGAGCAGGAGAAGAGTGTAGATGAAGTGACTACCCCAACTCCAACCCAAACCAGGTAAATTATAATACTTCCAGGATTAGAAAACTAAAAATTTCAGACCCGAAGAAATATATCGTTTTAACAGCGGCCGGCTAGATGGGAAGTGCGGGCGGTGACTCGCTGTAACTCTCTCGGATTCTAAAATACCAATATCCCAATTTGCCGCTTTTCCCCCTCACAAGGGTATTGTCCAGTATTGTTGATTCAGCTATCGCTGGCGTAAGAGGGTTAAATAAATCTGTTCTCTGGAACTTTTCTTAAGTTAAGTTCCAGGACTCTCTGTGTGATAAGAGTTCTTGCTTGAGCTCTTTTAAGATGTCTCATACGAATTCTTCAAAACTGAAGAATATTTGAGAATGGGTTGTTGTTGTCAAGCAATGCTCAATATCCATTAACTGGTTCCCCTTAATTAAATTCCTCAGAGCATATGAAGTTCATTAAGACAAATTCTATCTACTCCGTTATGAAACGGAGGAAATTAATAGCAGGACCGAGTATACGGCAAACTCTAATCACACAACAGAGCGGAAAAGTATGTTAAGGACCTGGGAGTGGTATTCTTGGAGGATCTCACTTTCAGGAACCAACAGTGTTAAGCTATAACATCTGCAAGGAAACTGATAGGATGGATAATGAAACATCAAGACAAGCGATGCCAAGTCCACTGATGATCCTTTTTAAATCACTAGTTCTCTCTAGGCTGGAATACTGCTGTACCTTAACATCCCCATTCAAGGCAGTGAAATTGCTGATCTAGAGAATGTACAGAGAAAAATTACTGCACGTAAATGTTTCCATCAAACACCTTAACTACTGGGAACTCATGGAAGCACTTGACTTGTACTCGTGGAGTATATCGAGAGAGATACATCATTATCTACTCTGGAAGAACCTGGAGGACTGTTCTCAAATCTGCATTCAAAAATCACTCCCTAACGACAGCAAAAAGACTAGGCAGCATGCAACATACCATCAGTGAAAGTAGGACTGTCATTAGTACACTAAGAGACAACACAGTTAGTGTCCGGGGCCCATGACTGTTTTAAAAAAAAACAACAGCCCCCACCAGCCATAAGGGGAATTAACAATAGAACCCTGGTTGCCTACGAAGGGAACTGGACAGATACCTAAAGACAGTGCTGGACCAGCCGGGCTGTGATTCGTACGTTGGACCACGTGCGGTCCAGTAGTAACAGCCAGTTGATCAGGCTCTGATTTACCAGAGGCCTGGTCATGTCCGGGCCGCGGGGGTGGTTGAACCCCGGAATACCCTCAGTAGATTCCAGAGGGCTTGGACACAAGCCAACAAATTGTTCAGTTTTTGATTTTGACTGTCAGAACTTCACCAAAATCATTATGGTGTTCAGTAACTCACTTTACATGACGAGTCGTTAACATTACAACGACCTTTGCGTCTTCTTTCGTGCCTGTTTATCATCACATCTAAATACGTTTGTGCCATGGAACCCATAATTTCATTATCAAACCAGTCTTTATGTGAGTCTCCGAGAAAACTGCAAAACATACCGTTTGAATTCATGAGAAAAACCACTGATAAACGGCAATTTTAACCGCTTTTTTCTCGATTTGAGACTTTGGTGCCTTTGTTAACACAAATGATGTTTACATTGCTAGTTTGCTCTGCTGGGGTCTTGTTGGGTGGGCTTAATATCTATTTTCAGATGTCCACCACTACGGGATAGTAAAGATGAAATTTTCTTGGCATTTCTTGTCATTTTTCTGCTTCCTGTAGGCTGAATGATTATAGTTTGCATGGTCGTACTTGCGTTCCTAAAATTTTACACGCCTCGTACACTTCTTCAGGTGGTTCCCTGGATAGTTTAAATTCTCATAGTATTTCTCTCTTTACTGAACTACGGCACATTTATGGGTGAAAGAGCTTGGAAGACCTAGAGCTGCAATATTGTACCTACAAGTTTCCTATTAGTTAGTCCCCAGTAGGGACTTCATAGAGATGTCACAAAACAAGAGTTGGCATATTTCATGTTTTTCGTTGGCTGTGGTTCTGGCGGCTCTGAAGTTTCCCCATTTGTTGTAAATTTTTAGATGTGTTCTAGAGCCAGAAACAACACTGATAGCAGCACCTCCACTAGTGCAGCCGCAGCAGCACTAATACGAACATCTGCTGCAACACTAAAGCGAACAAGGTCACAAGCCCAGCATTAAGAGTACCTGAGACAGGACCAGTGTGTCGTATATCCGAGTCGAACCCCAAACTAAAAGACATAAAAAAAAAAAAAAAAAATAAACAAAAGTTCGCTAAACCCGGTAAGCAGTCAGGACTGAGATAATTATGTTAAAAGACGTAAGTCAAATTGGGTCGGGTTACATAACGAGCCCCAACACCTAGAATAATAAAAAAAAAGAGTGGAATTCCTTTGCTTATAGATTTGGGGAGGAGATAGTTGAATATATGCACGCCCCTTACTCAACCATTCACCCATTTTATACACCTCCATCATTTCGTTTATACTTCTATTCTTATCTAATGAACTTCCTCTCACATGCATTCTTTCTGTCTTCCTCAGATGCACCATTGTACTTCAAATTATCTTCAGTCCGTATACTGACACGAAATGAGTAATGAGGACATTCCCACATGACTGAAAAACGTGGAAAAAAATCACCAACCTGGTTTACCCATATCTGGCATGGACGGATGGAGGTTCGCGGGGATGGTGTTGTGGTCAGGTAACAGCGTGGGTGAGTGTGGTGTCCTTTAATTGGTGAAGATTGGCTGTACTGTGTCCACACACAACGGTTCAACAACATATTTCTGCTTTCTATTTTAGTCCACCGTTCTTGCTAATCACAATTTATGTTACTGATTGATACTTTTCTGGTAATTTTGGTTTTGTCGCGTTTTATGTAATTTTCAATACCTACATGTCGTGCTAGAGAAGCGGATGAGGCCGGGCGAAGCGCTGTGATAGGGTGGCGAAGTGCTATGGGAGGGTGCGAGGCCCGCCTGTGATAGGGTGGCGAGTGGCTATGGGAGGGTGGCGAAGTGCTATGGGAGGGTGGCGAGGTGATAGCTATGGTATCGGTGGCGAGTGCGATGGGAGAGTGGCGAAGTACTAATGGGAGGGTGGCGAGGCACTATGGTAGGGCGGCGAAGTGCTATGGGAGGGTGGCGAGGCGCTAGGTCCGGTGGCGAAAGTGCTATGGTAGATGGCGAAGTGCTATGGGAGGGTGACGAGTGCCGGGGAGGGTGGCGAGGGGCCTATAGTAAGGGTGGCGAGGCGCTATGGTAGGGTGGCGAGGTGCTATGGTAGGTGCGAGAGCGCTATAAGTAGGGTGCCGAGGCGCTATGGTAGGGTGGTTTGAGGTGCTATGGTATGGTGGGCGAGGTGCGTGGGAGGGTGGCGAGGTGCTATAGTAGGGATGGGTCGAGGCGCTATAGTAGGTGGGCGAGGCACTATGGTAGGCGTGCGAGGTGCTGTGGGAGGTGTGAGTTGCTGTGGGAGGTTGCGAGGTGCTGTGGGAGGGTGGCGAGTGCAATAGTAGGGTGGCGAGGCGCTATAGTAGGGGTGGCGAGGCACTATTGTAGGTGGCGAGGCGGCTATGGTAGGTGGCGAGGTGCCTGTGGAGGGTGGCGAGGTGCTATAGAAAGGGTGGCGAGTTGCTGTGGGAGGGTGGCGAGGAGCATAGTAGGGTGGCGAGCGCTATGGTAGGGTGGCGCGGAGGCCCTATGGTAGGTGGCGAGGTGCTGTGGAGGGTGGCGACTTGCTGTGGGAGGGTGGCGAGGTGCTATAGTAGGGTGGCGAGGCACTATGGTAGGGTGGCGAGGTGCTGTGGGAGGGTGGCGAGGTGCTGTGGGAGGGTGGCGAGGTGCTATAGTAGGGTGGCGAGGCACTATGGTAGGGTGGCGAGGTGCTGTGGGAGGGTGGCGAGGTGCTGTGGGAGGGTGGCAAGGCGCTATAGTAGGGTGGCGAGGCGCTATATTAGTAGGGTGGCGAGGCGCTGTGGGAGGGTGGCGAGGTGCTGTGGGAGAGTGGCAAGGTACTGTGGGAAGGTGGCGAGAATTTTTCTCCTCTGCTGTACAGAGCAAAATATTTTAATAGCTACTAAATGCGCAGTATTATTCTCTGTACAAACTTAGTAAGCTAGCTAAAGTAACGGACTTCCAAAGACAGTAAGGAATACACACTGAAGTAGACACTTTTAGGCCTACAGCCTTGATTACCATCAACTATCATTTCTTATTAATTTAATTTACTCACTGTTTTAATTCAGGTTGATGCCAGGTGGTAAAGCAACTGGATTATTTAGTATGATTTTTAAGAAGAGTGTGGTACCGTAAGATGTCTTCCCTCTCTGTTTGGTTTATGTCTTAAACCAGTAACTACGAAAGAGTTTATTCGTTGTTATTCGTGTTTCAGTAACCACCCAGGGAGGTGTTACCGTCCTGCCAAATGAGTGTGCAACGGAAACCAGTGTTACACAATGTTTGCTGGTGTCTTTTCATTTTGTCTCAAACACATAAGATGGCAAATACATCTCAATACCTCTACCTACATCTAGTTCATTTTACACATGCAGTTGTGCATGTACAGACATGTGTATTCGCACTCATCTGAGTTTACATGTAATCTAGAAACAGTTCTTGTTCTTACATGAGTTTCCTTTCGCTCCTGTGGAACTAGGTCAAATTCTTCCTGTTTAAGCCATATGTGTAGTAGAGGGCGACAATAATGCAGCAAGCAAAGGGCTAGTAAAGAGATTATCGGATATCCACATCAGCGGAACATCTACACAAGTTTTCTTACATCCGCGTCCTGCATCCATCTCCGCAAATAAGTAAGACACCCGATACACAATCCGCATCAGCGGATAATCTAAATTTTCAACATCCGATACAATCTCTAGCTCTAGTAGCCCTTCAGTACAATCATCCCTACTATAAGTACAAGGAAAAGTTTGTAGTATAGATGTTGAAGAAACAATTGTTGGGAATATTTGATGAAATAGATGCATTTCAGTTCGTATTAGAATTGAAGATTTAAAAGGAATAAAAGGACAAATTAAAAAATAATCGAACGAAAAATGATATTCAAATTCCTTCAAAATGGTAAATTAGGAATTATACAGCGGAAATCTAATTAACATCTTTCAAAAAGACCAATATTCTAAAATACACAAACAGGTTAAGTTTGAAGCCGATCAGAAGTTGCATTATCAAGTTATCAGTACAGAAAGACTGAAAATAATCAGGTGCAACACAAAATTTTCACATGAAAAGTAGCATTTCATTTTTTTTCCAGTTCTAAAATATAAAAAGCAGATTAGGACTACACCGGTCAAATAGATCCAAACTTTTCTCCATTAAGAGTGGCCAGTTTTTAAGAAAGTAAATAGGGTAATTATGTGTCCAAGTAAGTTTTTGGAAGTCTAGTGTACTTAACATACAAATGTTGTTATAGGCACATTAGTGAAAATTAAATTAAAGTTAGGATAACTTAATACTCACTAACTTCATTCTCATTACTACTACTACTACTACTACTAATAATAATAATAATATATTACTACAAGTACATGTACAAGGTATACCGTCCATAGCTGACATCAATGGCATACTACTATATAGAGTGTGATGTAGTCCAGCTGGGCTTGTGAGGTCTCTGGGGAGACCTAATTTAACCAATTATATGGTCACACCTTGCCTTGGCAAACGTCTGTAGCCACGCCCACGTCTGAGGTCTTTTGTTCTTGACGCCTCAGACCTAGGCGTCAGGTCGTACACGTGGTTGTGGAGGGTGCTTGGATCACCATAAAAGCCCAAGGAAGAGCATGATCGAGAGATTCGAGCGGAGCTGCTGCTGGGGTGCAGAGCTCCGAGCAGAGACTTCGAGAGGAGCTGCTGCTGGGGTGCAGGGCTCGGGAGAAGGCTGCTGAAGTCTCTGGAGGAGACTGTTGGAGGCACTGGGCAGAGTACTGGCTTGGCGCCGTACTCGTGCTGTGTAGGTCTTGGGACCTGTGGCTTAGTTCCTGTAGTGAACTGTCCTCTGTGCTATATTGTAAGTTATATTCATTTTCGTCAAGTTGATTGTGTTCCTTGTCTCACTGCCTATGTGTACCATCCCATTATCTAGACCCCAAATATACTCCTGTTCCCAAATTTATTATTGTAAAGGACTTTTAAAAAAAACTGTT
>NW_026506200.1:0-15056 GCF_026875155.1 Cherax quadricarinatus
CCTCCCTGCCTGCCTGCCCTGCCTGCCTGCCTGCCCTGCCGCCTGCCGCCTCCCCTGCCTTTCTGCCTGCCCTGCCTGACGCCCTGCCTGACTGCCTGCCCTGCCTGCCTGCCCTGCCTCCCTGCCCTGCCTGCCTGCCTGCCTGCCCTGCCTGCCCTGCCTGCCTCCCCTGCCTGCCTGCCTGCCCTGCCTGCTGTTCTGCCTGCCTGCCTACCCTGCCGCCTGCCGCCTGCCCTGCCTGCCTGCCTGCCAGCCTGTCTGCCTGCCTGGCCTGCCTGCCTGGCCTGCCTTGCCTGCCTGCCTGCCTGCCTGCCCTGCCTGCCTGCCTGCCTGCCTGCCCTGATTGCCTCCCTGCCTGCCTGCCTGCCTTGCCTGCCTAATGCCTGCCTGCCTGCCTGCCTGCCTGCCCTGCCTGCCTCCCCTTCCTGCCCTGCCTGCCTGCCCTGCCTGCCTGCCCTCCCTGCCTGCCCTGATTGCCTGCCCTGCCTGCTGTCCGATGCATCCCTGCCCGCCTGCCTGCCCTTCCTGCATGCCCTGCCTGCCTGTCCTGATTGCCTGCCCTCCCTGCCTGTCCTGACTGCCTGCCTGCCCTGCCTGCCTGTCCTGCCTGCCTGCCCTGCCTGCCTGTCCTGCCTGCCTGCCCTGCTTCTCCTGCCTGCCTGTCCGCCTGCCTGCCCTGCCTGCCTGCCTGCCTGCCCTCCCTGCCCTCCCTGCCTGCCTGTCCTTTGCCCCGCCTGCCTCCCCTACCTGCCTCCTTCCTGACTCCCCTCCCAAAGCCTGCCTACCTGCCTGCCTGCCTCCTTTGCCTGCCTCCCTTTGCCTGCCTGTCTGCCTGCCTGCCTGTCTGTCCTGATCCTGCCTGCCTGCCTGCCTGCCTGCTGCCCTGCCTGCCTGCCCTCCCTGCCTGTCCTCCCTGCCTGCCCTGCCTGCTCCACCTACTCTTCCTTCTCTTGTTTCGTTTTCAGATGTTTAAAGTTCATTTATTTGCCTAAAATTTAAATGTGTTTAGTTCTGTATATAAGAACTTTTTTCCAGCCCTCTTATAGTGAGGTTGTTAAGTAAAACACACAGTATCAATTAGCGATCTAAAAAAAGTAAATAAATCCACATTTTTAAAAAAAATAATGTATAATAACGTATGACTCAAAAAATTTCATAAATTAATTTATTGGCGAAATAATCTATAATTTTTAATATAAACCTTATTATTTTTAATAATATATTCCAGGTGTTATGCCAGTCATTTTTTATAATCTGTTATGTCAGCACAGTTGGAGCATGGGTAACTGAGTTCACGAACCTTACATAGGGATTACCGACTGTTTATTATGAGATGGGCTCGCGGGGCTCGTGTTTTGTTCGCGTGTCGTTAAAGTTTATCGCTTTATTTTCCAAATTTCCATGTCACTTGTTTGTGGAATGTTTACGGATGAATGCCTCTCGAACTCAACCACCAAACACCGACCACGAACCAATCTCCTAACTTACCCATTAAATCAAGAAATTACCTGAAAACAACAGTGAGAAATGGACGTAGAATTAGAACTGGCCTAGCCCTATACTGCGTCCAAACGTAGATCTACGTCACATGTGGATGCTCCAAAAGTAGATTACGTGTTTTTACCTACTTTTAAATATAAAAAAAAAGTAGATCAACGTTTTTTACACGACTTTCAAATTGTAAAAACAAAAAAGATCTACGTTTTTTTTTCTACATACTTTCAAATGTAAAAAAAGAAGATCTACTGTGTTTTTACAATCTTTCAAATTAAAAAAGAGAAGATCACGTGTTATTTAACATACTTTCAAACGTAAAAACAAAAGGAAGATCAACGTTTTTTTAACATACTTCAAACGTAAAACAAAAGAAGATCTACTTTTTTCTCATCTTTCAAATGTAAAAAAAGAAGATCTAACGGTTTTTTTTAGCATACTTTCAAACGTAAAAACAAAAGAAGACTACGTGTTTTTACATAATTTCAATGTAAAAAAAACGTATATCTACGTTTGTGACAGTTTAAGGTAGGAAGAGTAGCGGTTTTGTGGAGCCATATGGTTCTCTCAGCCGAGGTATACACATTAAATGCCCCTTGTTCTCCACCACCCTACATACACACTATTTCATAACTTGAGCTTTATCTGAAGAAGACAAATCAATCAAGCTCACTCAAAATCCTTCCATTCCTAAACACTTAAATTACACAAGAAACAAAATTTAACTTTTTCTCCAAAATACTTCCTCCTCCTCCTTTCTCTGAAATCATGTATTCGTCTTTTTTCCACATTGCCCAGCCATTCAAACTGTGTTGTGACGACAAATTAAGATGACCATAAAAAAATCAAATTTGCGAAGTCCTGTCGAAAACAGACTGGGAAATCCTGGCGTAGGACCTCGAGGGACATCTCCATTACAACACCAGCCAAGGGGATCCTTCTTAAAATTATTGGAAACGAATGGTCAGTGAACTTAATAACCCAATTAGATTAATGAATATAAAATAATCTTTTAAACAACGAGTTAATCAACAAAAATGTATTTTAGGGTATTATTTTCAATGTTGTCGATAAAATATTTTTTTCCTTTTAATAACCATCAGAAAAGATATTTCCTAAAAGATATTATTATTGTTTACACTAACCAAAAAATTATACAGTATAGGCCGTTAGTGATTGTGCTGAGATGCATGACAAGGTACCCAAGAAAATTTTGTATATAACAGTAAGCTAGTGCCCCGGTTATTATTTGTTCATTTTAAACATCGTGAAAATGACATGTTAAGTAACAGATGACAAACAACAAACAAAAGCGAAAATAATATAGAGTAATCATACTTCTGGGACAACAATATGGACTAATATCTATGAAAGAACTAGAATTCTGTGAGCATAGAGACGAGGAAAATATTTGATCATAAAAAGTGAGAGTGGTAAGGACAAGAAGAGTAAAGCGGGATGGCGACAGAGAATGAATGAGAACGGGTAAAGGAGATCGAATGGTAAGTGCGGGAGTGGAGAGTTGGAGAGGCAGAGAATATTTAGGACAAAAGACGGGAAATTAAAGGGAAGGAGAGAGGAAGCTACATCGGGAAAGAAATGAGGGAAAAGAGAAGGAATGTAATAAAATAAATAATAAAAATAAATAATAATATATCATACTAATAATAATAATAATAATAAGCTTTTATTTCAGATCACTGTACAAAAAAAAACGTAATTCAGAAACCCTTTTATGTAGACCATTTTCTGGCACACTTCAGACTAGAACTAAGACACATAGGTGTGGGAAGGACCCGTAAGGTCAAATATGATTCATCGGTCTAAGATCCTGTGACGAACTTAACCCAAATAAACTAACATAATACTTAAAAGTTTCAGGGCAAAAAAATGCGTGTGCGTGACCAACGAATAACTAAATGATTACACCTTAAGGTCCTGAATATTGCAACAATAAATACACCGTCATGTTATATTAATATAACATTAAAAGCAGACATGATTACATGTCTGAGAAATAAAATATGAAAAAGTTGATAATACTAAAAAAATAATATAAAACAGAAGTGAGAAGGATATTTTCGGTAATGGACACATAAATATATATATTACAGCTAACTTGTAACATCTGTAACAACTGCTAACACTGCTGTCACCAAATACAATTGTCAGGAATCACAGACTGGTTAGAATTAAAATATGAAAATACATTTATAGTGGAGGCTGCCAGTTAAACTTCCGTATTGTGTATTGTGTGTAACAAATTAATATTTCTTTTTTTTTTTTCATATCCTGGACGACTTTTTGTTTCTCACTGTGCGTCCTTTCCTTCTGTCTGGTCATCGACAGCTCACTGTTCATGTTTTCTTCCGATTATTCTCACTGTCTATGATTAATCTTTCCTTCTTTAAACATATTCACTTCTAAGCTAATTCAGTAACGTTTTTTTATTATTGAGCACGTACAGTTACCCTCTTCACATATTTTGATTCTCTTAATTTTCTCAGTGGAACAGTTTAATGTAAACCCTGTAGCTTCTGTGTTTCACTTTTCCTCCAAGCATTGTTAGGTTTTAGAGGTGCCCAATGACAGCATCAACATCAACTCAACACATTCCAACCACATCGAAACACCAACACGCATCACTATACCAAGAAGAGATATCATCAAGAGCTGCTCCAACACAAGTCGATTACAGCACCAAGGACAAACTCATCCCAGAGCTCCCCAACACAAAGCGAAAAGTACTTTAATACTTGCGGACTTGACTGACAAGTACCAAACCAATAAAGACTGTCAATTCGCAAGGGTAGAGAAAAATTTATTGCGGCGCAAAACCCAAAACATTTAGTAGACTTTCGACGGCTACAAGAGTGAGGATTATCCTGGATAATTCGGCACCAAATTAACGTTTTTCAACCTAATTATACATACAGCTAATCTAAGAATAGGCGATAAACTAAGTACGCAAAATTTGGTTTTTAAAATAAATGTGCCTATTCTGGCGCAGCCTTATTAAAACAAGATGTAGCCTTTGTCCAGCTATACAAATAGTTCCAAATGTCTGAAAAGTTAGAGTTTTGTATGTGTACAGTAACACAGAAACTTATCGTAATCGTAAATGAATGCAAAATAATTCAAGTATGTAATAAAAAAAAAAAAATGAGGGAAAACAAGAATGTAAATAATTTTGGGAATAAAATAAATAAGGAGAAGAATCTAGCGAGGAAGGCATTAAGTGACATCAGTATAAAGAATATCACTATAAAGAACATCAGTACAAAGAACAACTTCTAGCCACTGTACTACACGTTAACGAAGCCCTGAAGTTTTCGGATGACATGAAAATTAGAGTACACTAAACACCGAAACAATACAGATACAATACTGCTGACGCACAAGTATTGACTCACTACAAATGACTGTAGGACATCTAAACATACTGTACTGCTCCTTCCTTGGTGACAACATAAATATGAAGATAGTAAAGAAAACTAGAGAAGGGCGAACAAAACCAGAACTATCAAACCCACAACAACATCCAGTTTATTTATCAGCCAGATACATCCAGCTGTGTAGTCCCCAACAAGATACATCCATCGTGTTGTGAGTCAAACAAGAGATGAGCTACCAGCTGTGAAGACCCACAAGACACCTCCAGTTGTGTGTCCACGAAGACACATGCCAGTTGTGTTAGTCCACAAGACACATCCAGCGGGTGTATCCACAAAGACACTCCAGTTGTGTGTCCACAAGACACATCCAGCTGTGTATCCACAAGACACATCCAGATTGTGTGTCCCCCAAGACACATCCAGTTTTGTGTAAGCCGACAAGACACATCCAGTAGTGGTCCCCCAGACACATCCAGTTGTGTGACCCCAAGACACATCCAGTTGTGTGTCCCACTAGACAAAAATCTCTTATGGAAAGACATGAGAGCACTAAACCAAGTTTTTAATATAAGAAACAGACTGGAGAACCAACTAAAAAATAAGTTATTATTAAGAAACAGAATGAGGAACCAATAAGAATTGATTAGTATACGAGGATCATAATGACCCAAATCAGCAAGCCATCTACTAGAACACACTTTACATCCAGCGAAACGTTATCTGCCTACACAGATACTGCTACTCCTCCACAATCGAATACAGAAAGTAGGCAGGAACATAGACGATGTGAAAGACGATGTAATCAGTCCATCACCCTTGCCGTCGTAGAATTTGAGGTTGGTCAGACCTCAGCCTTAGAGCAGTATCAGTTTCCATCGTCAGGAACTATCTGCAGATAGTTTTCCTGCCTATGGAAACAGAACCTAAGTGCAGCCAGGCTGAAGAGGACTGCACAACCTCAAATTCTACGCGACATCAAGGTGATGGACAGATTACATCGTCCCTTCACATCTCCATACTGTTCCTGCGTACTGTTCTGTATTCGACTGAAGAAGCCTACTGTGAGGCGAAACGTTTCGAAAAGTATGTCTAACTGTTGCATATGTGTCTTACCGTAATACAACCTGTCGTATTGAATACAAATTTGAGGTTCATCCATAAGACTATTTGAAACCAGGGAAGATTAACGAGTTGGAATAACTGAATGAATCCAGGATGAGGAAAGATGCAATACAAAGCCGGAAACTGCTTATATGCCAACAATCAAGAAGAATGGACAAACTGGTTCTCCTAATGTTGCGCGCACAAATGCCACTGTATTTTGTTTTACGAAGTGGCTGGTCAGCCCTATAGCAGAAAAGGCAGCGTAACCAATGTCCTGTCCATCATCCCCCAGGCAGGATGTAGTGTATTTTAAGCACAGGTTGGGGAAGTTGGATGTGGTGAGTGTGAGGAAAGTGAATCCTACGAACACTAACCAACGAACATTGAACACTTAAGTTGACACAGACAGATATGGAGAAACCTCTGCACTACACCCAAATACAACAGCAATACTACACAGACTACATCAGACACACACAACCGTCAAACGAAATACACACACGCAACACACACAAGATGACAGCATAAGCAAAGAGAGAGGGTGGTAGATTGCGTTTTTTTTTGACTGTAAGAAGGCTTTTACACAGTTCACAAAGAGATAAGTGCATAAGCTGGAGGATCAGGCAGGCATAACAGGGAGGCACTGGCAATGGATTTGGGAGCAGATACTGTCATCAGTGAGCCCCGCGCCGTAAGGTCATGTACGAGACGGAAGTGTCAGAGTGGGAGCCGTGACGAGCGGGGATCCACAGGGTTCATGTCTAGACCCAGTGCTGTTTTCTGGTATATGTGCACGACATGACGGAAGGAATAGACCTCAAAGTGTCCCTGTTCGCAAGATATGTGAAGCTTATGAGAGAAAAATTCAATCGACAGACCAGGCAGAACTACACAGGCTGCATACCTTGTCCATAAACTGGCTCCTGGAGTTCAACCCCACCAAGTGCACAGTCATGAATATTGGGGAAGGGCAAAGAAGACCACAGACGGGATTTTTTAATTAGTCTATAGCGCCAGAGACTACAAGCCTCACTCAAGGAAAAGATCTTGGGGTAAGTATAACACCATGCACATCTCCTGAGACGGCAATATTAACCAAATAACGCTGCAGCATATGGGGTCTGCCTGGCAAACCTAAGAATAGCATTCCGACATCTCAATAAGGAATCGTTTCAGGACCAGTACACCGTGTACGCCAGGGGCCCTATATGGAGTAGCCGGCACCAGTTGAAACCTACACCTAACCAAAGCGCGTACGGAAATTAGAAAAGTGCAAAGGGTTCAACAAGACTAGTCCCGGAGGTTAGGGGATGTCTCTAAACATGAAAGAGGTTATGGGAAATCAACCTGGCGACACTAGAGACATGAGAGATGGGGGATATGGATAACGACAAATAAATACTGAGAGGAATGTCAAGACGTATAGAGACAGAAATGTTCCAGAGATGGACAGAGATGGGTGTATAGGAAGTATTTCTTCATTCACAGAGTTGTCACAAAGAGGAATATCTGGGAACGAAAGTAGTGGGGAGGCAGAATCTCATACACAGCATTAAGCAGAGATAATGATAAAGTTGCATGGAGCAGAAGAGTGGCCTAGTAGCGAACAGTAAAGAGGCGGGCCATGAGCTGTGAATCGACCCTATAACCACACACTAGTGAGTACACGGGAATAAACTGATTAGCCCAAGACACAATGACCGTCATACATAATACATGTAATACCCACAAGTGAAAGAGACATATGGACTCAGGGAACACCCCAACTGACGAAGAAACATCCTTTTAAAAACACACTAACGCGGGCGGCTCAAAACAAAACACCAGAACTCTCCTGTAAGAAAAATTTATGTTTTATTTTTTTTATTTTAATTTTTTTACAAAACTGAAAGAAATTATAATTTTTTTAATATATACAAAGAAACATTATTCAGGCACCTTTCAATGTTACTTAAACAGTTACATATCTGTAATAACTTCTTATGTACAGTCACGGTCAACAGCCTATAAACGAATACTTATCATGTATGTACCGAGCGGATTTTAACAGTGGTCTCGTTCCAGCAACTCTGTCTCTAATTCACAGCTCAGTACTGCATCCCTTGTTATATATAGATCCACAATCAGGTATCCCATGTATAAATAATACACAATACATTATCCTCCCGTAAATCCCCTATATATACTAACTCTAGAATCCACGGAACTCTTAACAAGGTTTTCCAAGTAGCAATCAACATTAAATAAACGCAAAACCAGACATGCTCCTGTCACCTGAGTGCATACCTGTCACCTGAGGAGATACCTTCACCTGAGAGTGAGATCTGTCACCCTACTGGTGATACTGGCAACCTGAGGTGATACCTGTCGCATTGGGTGGATACAGGCACTGAGGTAGATACCTAGCACCTGAGTGACACCTAGCACCTGAGATGGATAACTTTCACATGAGATGAATACCTACACTGAAGTTGATACCTAGCCTCTGGGGGTGGATAACCCACACGCATCTATCACGCAAAATATTATTATTAATGAAAAATAATAATAATAATAATAACTAATAAATAATAATATAAATATAATAATTTCATTCATTGCAGGCTGACCCTAAATCTCAAACCGAAGAATACTCTTCCAAAGCAATTCCAATCGAATCCCAAGCGGCAAATCCGGTAATCTCCTTCATGTGCACACAATCCCTCGAAACATGGTTGGAGAAGGTAGGGGTGGTGGTGTTTGGACGATGAAGGGGAGGATTTTGTAACTGGGAGGGGTCGGATAATGGAAAAGAGAGAGAGAGAGAGAGAGAGATGAGAGACGGGGGGAGTACTTTTTTGAGCACTCCAGCAGTCCCTCCGCGTAAAAGAGCAAGCACCCAGTAATCCCGTCCACCCACCAGAGGCGTAACGAAGGCATGTGGTCTGAGTGATGAACATACACAGTAAGAGCGAGAGAGGAAGAGAAGCTGGTGATGGTGAAAGATCTGGGCTTCGGAGGTGTTAACAAAAACTCTGATGTGAAACTCACACACATAATAACAGTTGTCAGCACAAATTACTTTACTCTCACACCTTTGCATGAGTAATACGTTACTGCGAAATAACCCAAGAATTTAGGGCAACATCGTTCACAGATTAAGGAAATGTACTAATTACATTCAGACACATAAAGACGCAAACTAGACATCTTTTCCATGTATCCAAACTTTTTGCCTATGCAGCTATTTATCAACACCAAGATGGTTCGAAACCTTTAATTATAGATGAATGAATAAAAAAAAATACAATAATACACTAGCACACCGTGGAGTGCCATCACATGTGGGCACTGGATTTATGCATGGAGACTGAGAACAATATATGCTTTGTAACTTCATGATGCGCTAAACCCTTTGGGTCATAACAAAGTCGCAAGATGATGAAGTCGATACTCCATTCGCATATCGCGGCTCAGCAACTGATTAGTTACGCTGACCAGTCGATCATTAAAGATTGAACAAGCCAATACATTCTCCTAGGTAGCAGGTGATGCAAGAAAAAAACTGTACTGGCTATGCTAACTATGAAACAAAACAGATGAAATGAAGCTATTACACACAACAAAGTCGACCTCAGTATGCAAGTTCTACAGCTAATCCTAGTTACTTTGACTCCGACTCACGCGCGAAAGCTGCTGGTCTGGAATTTATGTAAGTCTGAGTTTTATCTGAGAGAATTCCGGGGTCAATGCCCCCAGCGCCCTGGTCTGGGACCAGCCTCCTAGTCAGTGTCCCCAGGAAGCGACCCACCAGTCGCTAACACCCAGGTACCCAATTGGTGAACAGAAAATTAAAATAGTGAAAGCGCAGGAAAAGAGCTAAATGGTTTCAATGCCTAGCTGACACCAAAACTGGATAGATAAGTGACAGTAAATAAGGCACCCAAATTACAAAGAGACTCAGAGAGAAAAATGGACTTAAGTACTGATTCTTCGATAACCAGGTTGAAAACCCGTCCCGAGTAGGTACATCATCATGGATGAAAACAAACGATACCACTGTGCGGGGTTTTTGAACCCTGCGGTCAAGGTCTCAAAACTCCAGACCGTCCGCGTTAGCCTCTGAGGACACGGTCTGAGTTTGAACTCTTCTGACCGTCGGGTTCAACAACCGCCCCCCCGTGGTATGGTTTTGTTTTGCAAGCGTGTCATTACGATTTTCGTGAGTGATCATGGATGGAAGTTCAGGACATGGAAGAGGAATGAACACCGATGATTAGGGTGATTACTCAGCACCAGACTAATGAGCATAAAAAATATAAAATACCAAAGAGAAATATTAATAAGCTGACAAAGAATGAAAATATACAGTAAATTAAATAATTATTCTTGGCACAGTAATTACAGATGAACAGCAATAAACTATCTATATTAAACAGATTATAGAAAACAATCCATTGTGGCAAACAGGGACTACTTATATTGTGGACAGTGGCATGACAACCCTCTCATCCTGTCTGCCACACGACAGTTGCGTGCACCTGACTACTCAATGCCAAAAATAAACAATGGATGGTATGCGAACTGTCAACCATTAATTTCCTCCGAATCATCTTCAGCCATCGCCTCTTGACTGCGCACCTACTCATCTGGCCCGCTGCCGCATGCCACTTTCGTTTCTTGCTCACTCGTTAGACGTCTCTGATCAAGCCTTTGCTATATATAACTCCACTAACAAAACGTTTCATCTTAATCCACTTTAGGGTCTTCAGTGTGGATAGCCAGCAATGGCTGTGCAGAAGAGAATAAGCCAGGGAAACTGACAGCCATAGTTCATCGAGTCATGTTTTCCGACCTTCGTCTGGATACAGCAGCCAAAGTACGTTTCCTGACTTCTGTCAGACACGCCAACGGTCGTCAGACCCAACAGAAATCGCCCACCACCCATTTAACAAATGACCTCCGTCTAGACCCAGACTAACAAATGGCCGACATACAACCATGTGGTTAAAAATCATGAGGAATGACCTGGGTGCCTTTTAAACACTGGATTGTATCTCGAACTTCTTGTAGCCTTGCTTCTTATGTGCCTCCCCATAAATGTAAGATAAGTAGGTAGGATAAATGTATCATTTAAACACTAGTAATTTCTTGTAAGAAGACCGTGTGGCAGTCAATGTACAGGATTCCCCCTAATAGACGCGACTAAAATGTCAGGTACAATATGAGTGGTGGTGGGATAATGACAGTAGTTGCGTGGCTCTACCTAGACACATCAAAGAAAAGCTCCTTAACGTTGATTAAGGGGCCTTCTTCTTGATCTAACAAATTATACCAATGCTTCAATTATTCCCTGAATCAAGACTGAATGCCTTCCATTCCCCGAGCACAGTGTGACCTCAATAGGTTTTAATTCTTCCGCAGGAATGTATGTAATAATAATGCTCAGCAGGGGATAATGTTCAATTTTGTCAGTTACTTGATATCTTTTTGTACGGAAAATGTGATATATATATATATATAATATATATAATATATATATATATTTATAAATAACATATATATAATCTAAGGATACAAGTATTTATACCTATATAAATCATAGCGATGGTGAGCAAAGTACCAATTTATGAAGGGGGGCTTTCAGGGAAAACCGGCAGGCCGACCTTGAGTCCTGGTGTGTACTCACGCAAAAATCTTTATTTGGCAAGTTATGTAAACTATTTTTGATTCGGAAATCAAAGTGCTACGTACTTTTTTTCCCAGCTTATTCACCGTACCCTATCCGCTGCACCTCGCCTCATTAAGCCGCAATTATCTGTACCTACAATTAAAGTATATACACTCACTTCATCTCTACACTGGAAATAGTGCAACTCTGTGTACATAAAAACTCCCTTTTAAAATTATATATTCGAAAATCTTTTTTTTTTAGAATAATACAGTGTGGGGGGAAAAAAACCCCCCCCTTTCCTCTCCTAACAATAAGGAAAGTGCTTTTTTTTTACCCAGCAAAATTGCACCAGGGTCAAATTAATTTAAAAAAAGGGAAATTTGAAACAACCCAAAAACGAATCAGAATTAGGGTTGCTCTCGGGAGCCTGGGAAAACCCCCGCGCACAGCAGGGTAGTAGCCACGGGATGTGTCCCCAGCGACAGCGGGTGTGGTGACGTTTTTATTCTTTTAATTCATGGAAAAGGGGCTAAACCCATAGGGGCCCCACATATTGGGAAATGAAAGTCATAGGTTTGCCCCAAAAAAGGGGGGGGGTAGCCCAATTTTGTTTTAACCAAAGTTTGTCAATAACATCGACAATTCCCTTGAAAAAAATCCAACCGGGGATATATTTACAAAGGGCTAACATCGAGCCAGATTTTTTAAGAAATTTTGGGTTGCAGCTTGCTTTTTATGTTTACGTTTTTTGCCCTCCCGGGGGGAAGGGACATTGGGGTAAAAATTCCTCTGAGTTTTAAGGTGCATTTAAAAAAGGGGGGAGTCATTGGTTTGTGTGTTCGATTCCGTCTTAAACATTACAAGAGGGGCTACGCGAGCTTTGTCTTCCCTGCTTTGGTGATTTTTGGAAGTTAACTTCCATTTTAGAATTCCCCTTTTTCTTGAATCCCTTTCCCTTCCCTATTTTTTGGTTAATAAGGGTTTCTTTACATTCTTTTCAATTTCCCGCTAAAATTCTGTTACCTCTTTGCGATTCACATCTTTCACTTCATTTATTGTGTCGTTCCCCCCCCCCCCCCCACTCTCCTCTCTCTTCACTGTGGGATCTGTAAGTTCCTTTATCCCTTCATATTTCCTTTACTCGTTTTTTCACCGTTAAATTTACAGTCAAAAAACAGTTATCCTCTAAAGTACTTCCAACCCCAACCTAACTTGGGTATACTACCTTTTCCCCCAAGAATGCAAAAAACACAAACAGTCGACCAAACCCAGGTACCTATTTACAATTGGTGAACAGGCCAAAGCGTCTACAAGGAGACCTGCCGTACGTCCCGCCCTTTTTAGTAAGAACCCAGTTACTTCGACTGTCAGCTATCACAATGGAAGCTATTAACTATTAATTTTTAAATTTTCATCCTATTTTTATTATCAGCCCTTTTTTTTTTGATAAAATAAAGTCCAGTAATTTTTTGTGAAGGGAGTCATAGCTTCATATTTTTTCCTTTTTAGGAGTTTTCGTTTAATTGTGGTTTCTTTTAATAGGAGATTCGTTTAATTGGTTTCGTTTAATATGTGAGATTCGTTAATATAATACGGGTCAATTCCATTTTTTTCTTTTTATTGTCCCTTCAAAGGGGCAATAACAAAAAAGGGAGCTAGCTGCCTTTGAGCTGAAAAGCTTTTGAATCCAATAAACCAAACTTTTTTTGCCTTCCTTGAAACCCAAAAACTTTTTTACGTTCCCCCCTTTAGAAAGATCTGTATCCCCCAAAGGGCTTAATGCTCTATCGCGATTTTTTTAACTGTTGGTCCTTAACATATGGTTCACGAAAAGTTTCCGGTCCCCAAAAAATTCCAATTTCCCCATTTTCAGAACGACCTTAAAAGGCCCCAAATTTCTCAGTAAAATCCCCAAGGTTCCCCATCTTGTTAAGGTTTTCCCGAGCTTTCCCAATTCTTCCACTAAGTCCCGTGGGGGCCCATTCCTCAGTCATTTCCCCCGTGGTTTAAAGTCTCAATTTATAAAAAAGCTTTACACTGATTCTTTCCGCGAGAAAAAGGTATGCGAGCGCGCACTCAGCCTTTCCCGTACGTATTTTTAAAGTTTTGTGTGTGGCTCACCTATTTGTACTCAAACCCATTTGGGGTTGCGGGGGGCGAGTCATAGCCCCGGGCCCCCCCTCTTCACTGATTGCTATAGGTCCTCTTTCTCCCGCTCCATGACTTTCATACCTCGCCCTTAAAAATATGAGGTTCCCCCCCCCCCCACCTTCACTTTTTAGACTATTCCACGACTTGACTACTCTAGGCTGAAAAAAAACTTCCCAACATCCCTTTGATTCATCTGAGTCTTCAACTTCCATTGTGACCCCTTGTGTATGTGTCCCCCTCCTGGAACACCCCGTCCCTTTTTCCACCGTGCTATTCTGCGAGTATTTTTTAGTCGTTACATGTTCCCCGACCCTCCTGGCCTCCAGTTCGTCAGGGCCCATTTCCCCCAACCTTTTTTCGTACACAATCCCCCAGCTCGGGGCTAACTTGTTGCAAACCTTTGAACTTTTTCCCAATTTTTTGACGGCTTGAAGGGGTGGATTCCAAACGGGGTGCATACTCCAGTATGGGGCCCGACTAAATGATACAGTGTCTTGAACGACTCCTTATTTGGGCGGAACGTATCCGTAGGTTTTTCCCGGCGCCCTACTGCAGCAGTTTTTTTCTGATTTTTTGTGCCCTCAGGGAATATGCTCGGTTATACCACCCCCCCGATCTTTTCCTTGGTGAGGTTTTCAGTCTTTGGGCCCTCTAAACTAATTTTTGTCGCGGTCTTCGGGGGCCCCTTCCCAATCTTATACTTTGATTTTTTCAGGGGTTTAAAATCAAGGGCCATTTCTGGGGCCAGGCTTGTACCTGTCCAGGTCTCTTTGTAGTCCTGCCTGATTCCCATCCGATTTTATTCTTCCCCATTAACTTCACATCACGAAACAAGGACACTTCTGATCTATCCCTTTCCGTTATGTCTTACATATACCCAAAAAACGCACGGTCCTGGGCTGACCCCTGTAAACCCCGCTTGTCACAAACGCCCACCTTTACACCTCGTCCGTACCAAGACTGTTGTTGCCTCCCTGTCAGGTGGTTGTGTTGTGGGTGTGTGTGTGTGTGTGTGTGGGGTGTGTGTGTTGTGTGTATACATCCTGTATTGGTTTCAAGGGTCGAGTCTCAGCTCCCTTTTTTGCCTCTTTTCTAGTATTTAAGTGTTATTTCCGTACGAGTAATCTACTATGTAACTCCTGTGGGGGCAAACCCCGCACTAACCTTCCCGTGCATGTTGATCAAAAACCCAAGTCCGACTAACTTAAGAGTCTGAGATGAGCAACTCGCATCTTTATATAAAAACCGGGTTTTTTACC